>PVKS010001929.1:0-13190 GCA_004027875.1 Aplodontia rufa
TTGCTATGGGGATCCTGGACCCTTCTTCTTTCTCTCTTTTGCTTCCTGGCCTGCATGAGGTAAATAGGTTTCCTTTACCACATGCTCTGCCATGATGTTCCGCTTCATCACAAACAATGGCCCAAAAACAATGGAGCTAAATGACCATGGACTAAAGCTGTGAGCCAAAATATGTATTTCCTTCTTACAAGTTTCTTGGATATTTTGTCATAGGAACAAGAAGCAAACACATTTGTATACAAATTTTTGTTCAAATCATTTTAGGAATTTAACATGTAATTATTTGTTATAGCTTTCTTACCTTGGGCACTAGTCTGGAAACCACTTTATTTTCCCTTAGGCCCAATTTTAAAGTCTGAGCAAACACTTAATACTGAGAATAATGCTCAGGAAGCTGGTCTATTCTTACTTTAAATCAGGAAGGATATTCCTTCACTACAGGTAGAAAGAAGGCTTGTAAGATTTGTCCAACTTCAAGTAATGATTGGCTTTCTGAATTGCTACCAATGGAAGGAAGCGGTTTGTTCCTTCATTATATTAACTAATACAAAGAAAATACCTTCTTTATTTTTTGAGGAAATAATATAGTGAAAAGGAAATGTGGGTCTTTGGTAAAGAGCTCTACCAAATGTCAGGCAGTGAACAAGCCAGAAATCTCACTGCGCAATTTCCTAACTGGTTGAACAGCTCACATCCCTGGCAGGGTTGTTGTCTTGGCTAAAAAAGCTATGGAAGGGGCTCTCTATTTATAGGGGCCATTAACTTTTGGCTTCTTCAACTCTTCTCTCTGTTTTGATAATATTCAATAGTGACATAATGTTTGCAGGGAGACTCTAAAAGGCATAACTTTGAGTTTAAATTTTAATGTTTCCCATACTTTTGTAGCTTACTAACACTTTGGATTCTGGAGAAATGAACCTATAATTTCAGCTGGAGGCTTTGGCAAATGGGTTATGCAGCTGGACTGGCTTGGCTGCTTCTCTCTAACTCTCACCACAGCTGACCTGGCTGTAGCTAGGGGGTGGCCATGGTGGATAAAGACCATGGTTCTGGGAAGTCAACATATGGGGAGGAAACACTGGGCCTCCAAGATATGCTCATCTATTGCCCAGATCCAGCTGCCCTGGGAGAATGGGACATGAATGGATAACAGTCTGCATTAACTATGTGCCACCAAAGAAAAGTGCACTAATGGAATGGGGACAGATTCTTAGTAGGGGTGGTGGCCTAGACAGCTGCATTGACACATTTACTTTGAGTGAGTGACATTCTAAGCACTTTCATGTGTGAATTCCTTTAACCTCTATCATAATCCTACAACACAGGGACTAAAATGATCTTTTCTTTAAAAGCAAGGAAACTGAGGCCCAAAGAGGCCATGGAATTTCCTCAAGGTCACATGGCTAGTAAATGATGGAGCCGGGTTTCAGATCCAGGCAGTGTGATTGTAGCACCTGAGCTGTTAACCAGGCTCTGTCTTGCCTAAGTGTAATGTGCATCTATCCAAAGCATAGCAGCCCTTGTCCATCAACGAGAAGGCTTCAGCAGCCATGGGAAACAAATAGAAAACAGCGAACATGTTAGTGATCCTTGGGCCAGAGTAAGACAGGAAAAGAAAAATGCCAAGCCCTGGAAATGATCCTGACTCCCAAGCACCTGAGAGCATCACCCTGTGTCGGACTCAGAGTCCAAGCACCCGTGATATTTTGACAGTGGATATGAGGCCCAAGGATGGTGCTCCGCCATTCAGGAGGCACTTAGCATTTCTCTTCAAAATTAGAGATCAAAATCATTATAGAAGTTAAGTAGGAAAGAGAAGCAGCTTCAGGAACCTTTCAGGTGCTTGTTGCAAATTACGTGCTGTTAATGCAACGTGCCATCAGTGTAAGAGCTGCTTTTTCTACAGAGCATGGGTCAGTCTGCACTTCGAACTCCTTAAATTGAAAAGAAATAAATATGTGATAAAGAAGCCACAAAGCATCATGAACTAATAGAATATATATTTCCACTCTCCAGGTTGAGGTAAAATAATTGAGGTAAAATCACTTGAATGTGGTTAGAATTTTTTTGGGGGGGGCATCGACATGTTGTCACTTGGAAGAAAAATTCATATATTAATTGTATGTATTAAAACTGTTGTTTTTTCCAAATCTCTTTATGCAACACACACACACACACACACACACACACACACACACTCCCCTATACATTTATAAAGAAAGCAATCACATTTTAAATAAAGCTGAAACCTTAAATACATGCTTAACACTTACATTGTCATCATATACTTTTTATTTTTATTCCAGTCCTCTAGGTATTCTGCCCCAATAAACAATTTGAATGACTGGAATAGCTACAATAGCTCTCTGTGAATATTTTCCCCAAGTGTAAATTATTGGAAGGCTGTTTGTATAATTCATAAAAATCTTTGGTCTCATGTCCTTTTAATCTTGGTGAATCCATCGTGCTGACAGAACCCTGCTTTTAGTCTACGTTTAAAGATTGGATTTATTTCTTCAGCTTATCATGAAGAAAAGCAGAAATGAAATTGTACTTTCAGATGCATGTAATTTGGCTTCTGCACATATTTGCTGAGGTTTAATGCTTGTGCAGTTTTCTCTCTTGAATTTGTCAAGACCCAAGCTAAATGTGGGCCGTTCTCTCCATGTAGTTCTGGTGGGGTTTTGAGAACATTAATTTTATCATATAAAGTTGTTACTTATTCCCAATAATTTGATTTCTTGAGTATAGCATGATATCATGCTTCCTATAACCCACATATGCTGGAAGCTACCATAATTTATAAGAATTGTAGGACTACAACACGGGGCATCTGTTCTTACTTTTACTTTTAATGCTCCTCTATTCTGATGATTCTAGCCATAACATTTTGGGGTAAGTCACTTCAGCATGGAAAGTGACAAGCTGTCCTACCCTTTCTTCTGTCCTGCTGTTCTATGGTTGCTGAAAGAGCTCTGGAATGCTGGTGCTGGAAAGGAAACAACAAAGGAAGTCCGAGAGTCTGGAGGGATGGGCGACTAGAAGAAAATGACTTTTTTTGCCTGTTGTATGGATTCTCAGAACCTTGGAGTTGGAGGAACTTCCAATATTAGGCTCATCTATTTCTCCCCCTAGACAGTGCTCCTACCTGAGGGAGGGCTCCAGTACCTCTGGCCCCACAGCGTTCCTGCTCCACCATGCCCCATCCTGATTTCATTTTCTGCAAGCAACTGGACTCGTCTTTCAAAACAATAATTCAGAGGTTGGTCTACTGCTTAAAACTTTCTCATGCACTCAGACTACAATATAGATTTTTTTTTACCAGTGGTGTGGATACTGCACTGCCTGACTTCTGTTTAATTCCATGTCTTGATCTCAAAGTCACTCTCCCTTGCAGACAATACCACAGTCACACTATGCATATGTGTATATCTTGAATACCCAGCTCCTTCCCGCCCAAAGGCATGGATCACCCTCCCTGTAGATCCTCTGCATGCCTGATCTCGTTCTATTGAACAGCTCTCAATCCAAAGAGAAGCATTGCCTGACTAACCCAGAAAAAGAAGCATCCTTCCTTTCATAGCATCACTACTATGTCACTCTTTCATTTTCTTCCCAACTTACAAATGAATGAAGTGCCTTTATAGGGGTTGAGGAATTGGGGAGGCATTAGTTGTGGTATTGCACCCTTTTTGAGCCAAATTTCTCCAGCATCGGGCTAGTCAGTGGTAAAGATGGTTTAGGTTATTTGGCCAAGGATCTGCAACTTTCATTCTCTGATCTATTTTCCCATTATCCCTACCATTAGAACAAATAAAAATAAGACCCTGTATTTACATGCAGGAAAATCAGTCACTTACTTATAGTGGCTCCAGACTCAGGCCTGTTCAGGGAGCTGATGATTACAAATCCAAAGCCCTCGTTTTCTTTGCGGTGAATGACCACGTCGCTGGTCTGCAGGCTGTGAGAGGCAAAGCCTTCGGGGGGAGAGGCATTGCTGCTGGGGGCTACGTGGTTGCTGTTGGTGTAGGTTGCGTAGTCACTGCGTGGAGAGCTGTGATGGGTTGACACAGAGCCTGGACTCCTCCCATTCTCAGGGCAGGGCTCCCCTAAAACAAATATCAAACACAGGAACTCAGTTATTTGACAAAAGGTCTCAATGAATTCTTCCTATGTACTAGGTAGTATACTGGACAGTGGTGTAGTTACAAGATTTATTGACTGCTTTCTCTTTCCCCTAGATATGCAAGTATTTGAAGGGCTACAAAACCAACTCTGGAGCCCTCCAGGGCTTGACCCACTTCTAACCTGCATAGAAAACACAGGGAAAACCCATCACTTGTGCTGCCACTTGTTGGTATCTTCCTCTTGTTAGGACTACAAACCCTTATCTAACAGGACCATTCCTATTATTAGACACTGAATTTCTTGGATGCATAATAATTGACCAAAGATGACCACCCTCCCAAAAAAAGGAAAAAAAAAACCCTAATAGAATCCTAAACTTTACAGTGCATATGAATCACTTACATAAAGTATACTTCTGGGGCCCATCATGGAAAGTTTTTTCAATAGGTTTGGGGAGAGGTACAGGGGATCTGGATCAAGTTTTGAGGGCTTTGAGTAATGGGCTTAGATTAAGTAGGGTTAATCATCCAGGAGTTATCCACATAAAGTGACCCACAATTGCTTTTTCAAGAGCCATAGTTGCATTTTATGATATTCAGATAGCCTAGAAGTATGAATTTACTTCACATCTCTGGGAAATATCCTGCTTAAAAGTAGTCTGCATAGTTTTGTATGCCTGCCATATCTCAATAAAGTGATTTAAAAGACTAAATAGAAAATTTCATTTTTTTTCAAAAAAGTAATTTGTTCACTCTAGGATCAAATCTAATAATGATATCAGGCTAAGGAATTAGGAATTTTGAATCTCTGTGGAGATGTTAGAGATCTTGCTCATTTACATTCCATATTACAAAATATACTCTATTTTCAACGGATTAACCAAGCCAATACTTTCCCAAGAAGCAAGCATATTTATGTGGCAGAATGATAGAAAGTTGGCAGCCAAAAGAAGCTAGTTTTTGAAATGAAAGTTGATCTGTCATCCAGAAAGAATTTTGTCATTTTAATTTAATACCTAGGTATTGGCACTCTGATTAAAATAACTGAAGCGGGCACTTAGAATAACTGTAATTAGAAATAGGACCATTTCATTTCCTTCTTAAAATCTGATTAGTGTACTAAATGATGTTTATAAAACAGAGAAACAACACGATGGAAAATGATGGCCATTCATGATTCCTTTTTGGGTCTTTGGATTCTCTCTCTTATTTAGAACACCTGAAGTTATTTCATATGGAAGTCAAAAATAATCAGCAGAAGTTCCAGGAGAGGCTCTCAACTTTGCACGCCGCGCTTCCACGTTTGCTATTGTTTGGATTTGGATCACCCTCGAACCTGTATGTTAAAAGTTTGGTTCCTAGTACTTGTGCTACTGGGAGATTGCAAAAATTTTAAGAGGTGGGGCCTAGTAAAAGGTCTTCTGGATATTGGCAATGTGCCCTTGAAGGGGATATGGGACCCCAGTCCCTCTCTCCCTCCTTCTTTTTGACTCCCTGGCCATGAGGTGAATGGCATTGCTCTTCTACTCACTCCCACCATGATGTGTTGTCATAAGCCCAAAGGAACAGGGCCCATGAGTCATGGACTGAAAGCTGCAGAACCGTGAGCCAAATAAACCTTTTCTCTTTATAAGTTGATTTATCTCAGGCATCTGTTATAGTAATAGAAAGCTGATTAACACAATTCTGAAATGAAAAAAATCAGACAAAGAACAGAGACTAAAAGGACATTTACTTAATGAAGGAGCTGTATTTATCCTTACATCTAGATTTTAAAAACAGTGTTACAACAATTTAAATTTTAAAGAAAGGAAAAAAATGGAAAAAAGGAATAAATATGCAAAATAAATTACTAAAAGACTAAAAAATTAAAATGTCCTTGCAAAAACATATTAATTTCTTGTTTGTAATTACAGAATGAAGGAGACCTAGGCTACTGCTGTTATTATTTGAGGAATTAAATTTAAGATCTAATTAATAAGGTTTAATTAAAAAAGGATGCTTTTCATTTGTAAGAGATGTACTATGGTCATAAAAGAACAAAATGTCAATGTCAAAGCCTTTTCCTCTTTTAGCTAGAATTTGAAATTTCTCCTTGTAAGATGTACTTTCCCTTGGCAGAAAACATCATATCCAAAGACAAGCTGTTATTGTCTTGGCAAAGCACATGTCCTTTATCAGTCCTTGCACAAGTTGGAAATAAAGTGATTAGAGATAGTCTGGAAGAAGAAAAACAAACAATTATTATGCTGCTACATTAAATTGAAAATCTCCTCAAGTTATTGGACCAAATCAGTAACTAAATGTCATAGGCAGTGACAAGAGAGATCTCATTTTCTGGCTGTCATATTTTAGGGAGTTGAGAGGTGTGGTTGTCAGTAAATCAGCAACCGAGAATAATCTGTCTTTGTAATAAATGGCTTGGAGTGACTTACCACAGGTTCTAGAGAGAGAAAGAAAATCTTTTACTAAATCAATGAGAATGGTTCTGGGTTAAGTGGAAGAGTCCAGTACAGGAGCAGAATGCTTTTCTATTGCTTCTGGACTCTTCTTTCAACCCTTAGCCACGTGAGCGTATTTTAAATCAAGAAGTTAAGAAGACTTCCAAGTTCTTCGTGGACTTGTGTGATTGCCTTTGAGAGATGGACCACACGTCATTTTTCTATTCAACTCGTTCTAGAGCCAAATGAGATTATCTTCTTTCTAATGACCCCTCCTAGTATAGGGCATCAGTACTGTTGTTTTAGAACACTATATAAAATTTGATTAACTAAATACCATGTGCATTTTTTTAAAAAAATTACTAATTTCCAAGATCCCTGATTCAATCTTCTGACTCATTCACAAATGGCATAGAATTCATCATTTGTATTTACTGAAAGTCAAACAATTCCTTTTTAGGTTAAACTTCTGTTTTTGTCCCCATCAGTGACACTGGAAATCATCACTGTGCTAAATGGGAGAGGGTCTCCCTTTGGGAGGGCAGGAGTCATTAACGGTGCCTGCCAGGTGAGATGGCTTAGACCAGAACATTACTAGTGGTCAGGGTTGCTTCTGGTTTGCATGGTGTTGGCCTGTCGTTTGCTTTCTAATTGCTAGAACTAATTGCCAATGTTGAGAAATAGGGAGATTTTTGAGAAACAGGGACTTCCAGTTTCTCTTGAATCTGGGTAATGGCTGCTCTCTTGACTGGGTATGTGGTTTGTAGGTTGCCTAGTCCTGATCTCTCGCTAGTGCCTCTCTGCAAATACCTGATTTACTCATTTGCCAATAGAGTAAGAAATTCATGGAATTTGTGAACCTTCATTTTCCTTGTATTTCCAAACACTGGGTACCAGGATTCTGTAACCAGATAGACCTGGGCTGCTTTCAGATAGTGTATGGGCCTCTTCTCAGGCCTGGTGTCCTGAAGGATGACAGCATTGCAGATGGGCAGATCTTGCCTTGAGGCTGGGCTGAGGTATTGGGGCATGGGTGTGGACAGAGCTTGAACAAGTACCTCTTGGAGCAGGGATGGCCCAGGATGTGGCCCTGCAAGTGGCTGGGGCTGGCCTGATATGGTGGTTGTGTGAGTATTCTTGGTTCATACTCATTGAGACAGACAGCTTGCTGAAATGGGTGACATGCTCATAGACAAAGGACAATGAAATGCATTCAGAATGGACAAAGTATAGGAACTAGGACCAAGGAGTACGCTGTCACCTGAAATACTGGTTGGACTTTTCACCCTGCTGCCAAAAAAAATCTTCCCTTTCTCAGCATTAGGCCAAGAATTAGACTTTTCTTTAGGTATCAGAGAAAGATGCTGAAAACTTTAAGACTGACTCTAACATGTTTTAAGTCATATAACTTTCACATTCTAGATTTAGACTTTAGGAAATTCTTCGGAGATACTGTCCTTTCAAAAAGAAAAAAGGTATGCAATGAAAAGAATGACATTAGACTGACCACCTCAAAGCTAAGCTACAGACATGCCCACTTGTGCTCTCAGGAGAATAATTAAAGCCACTTTCCTTGGGGAAAAATACAGCTAAATACTGGAGCTGGTGGCATGGATAAGACATCTTCTCTCCAAACTGATTCCAGGTGCCAGTTCGGTACTACAATCATCTGATAAATAAAATTGGAGGCACTACTGGATAGTTTGTTCCCAATAATTTCTCACTTTTGAGGATCCAGCTTGACATTGCCTAACTGAAAAAATTCGCTCTTCTATCTGTAATGTGTACATTTTTTATAATTTAATATTTGGATCAGGCTTTTGGGTTATTATTTTTTTTTCCCAATGTTACTAGCCAGTTTGTGTCTCATTGTGAATATGTTCATTTTCTGGAGCATCAGTTAAGAAACTGGTGGCCCCTGCCTTTGGAGGTGGGGCAGGGCACTTGTACAACCTGGGGCTAGGATAAGACTGAAGGTACAATCCCCATAACTTCCTTCTGGCCCAGCCCTTTGTGCGTCATATTGTTGTTCCTTTGTCTGAGAAGGTGGCAGCAATGCCCCTCTTCCTGTCCCTCTGTTTCTGCCTAAGCTGATTGCTGACTTCTGTTTAGCATGGAGCCATCCCAACCTAAGCCAGGCTTGCACTTCCTGCTGCCTTGTTTAGGGAATCATCATAACGACAATGATAACAATACTTGAAAAGGCATCTCCACCATCACATCCATTTGTAGTTGTCATTTCTTACTTTGAAGAAATGGCAGCTATGAAAAAGGTCATTCTCCTATGCCTTTTAAATCTCTTCCATCCTGTTTTTGGGCATTTACTTTGCTTTCAAAGTATCCTTTGCTGAACTTAATCATTTCAATACTGATGAAGCTTTCAAGGAAGAGTGGGCTGAATTAACTTGGAAACTCTCCTGGTGTGAATGAGCAGTCTACAGCAGAACATTTTCAAAAATTAAATGCACTTGAAATGCACTCAAAAGCCTAACAGAAAAAAGTTGATAAGAACTGCAGCAAAGAGCATCTTTACAGAAGTCACATGATCCACAAATTGCAAGAACACATTTGTGCAGCATTTGGCATATACTCTAATAGCTTGGGTTGATTAGAACAAAATTTAATTTGCAATAATCAGCCAGTGGCAAGAGGAACATGAAATTCTGTTGCTACATTGGTTTTTCACTCTGCCATATATTTCCCTGTAAATCAGGTAATTTTAAAATTTACCTTTACGTTACAGAACATATAGCACAACAAACTTTTTTATCAAAAATCACTCTGCAGGGAGAGAGACAGTTAAATGTTAACCGAGCAAGCACTGTCTTCCTCCTGGCATCTTGCCCAAGGATAAGGCATAACTCAAGGTGTTTTACTTCTATAGGGCAAGTGGTGTGCCATGAATTTCTGAAGACAAATGGCAACTCTTAGCAAAACCTCCCTACAATATAAGATATATAGCAATCTGTACTGGTGAGGGCTGACAATTCTTCTGACTTACCCTTTTAAATGATTGCCCTTGTTCAAAGTCTAGTTTCGGGAGACTGAAAAAAATGATATTTAGTCTAATAAATCATATCCTCTCTTGTCATTTGCAGCCTATGATTAGCAGGTAGCCATTTTAAAATTCTATGTTATATAAAAGCACATATAAAAGTTTCCTTAAGTTAGGGAGTGACATTCACTAAAGGTTGGTCTTTGAATTCACTGGGGGTGAGGATGGTATCTTAAAGTTGGGAGGGGGGACAGAAAGTGGCATAAGGAAATAAGAGTGACCCAGAGGTAAGACTCCATTTCTGTGTTGTCACTAACTCATGGGCAGTTTTTATGGAAGATCTATAATCCCAGAGTCATTCAATGTTCAGATTACAAAAACAATATGGAGCTTGTAACAGACATATTCCTTAAATGTATCAATCATTTCTTGGGTTTAGATGGTGATGAGAAGTAAATTAGATCATATTATGAATATGTAGTCTGACTTTTAAAAGTATGTCTTTGGAGGATTCTTTCATGAAGCTAAGAAATGGCTATGAAGGGAATAATTACTCTAATTTACCTGTTTCATAAGTTTGGAGCTATATGAATTATGTTTTCTCAGAGTGAGAGCTGTATTTTTCAATACAGGGTAACAGCTTTATTGTTACCTATTATCAGGCTGTACAATAAAAGCTAATTTTCCATCCTGCTTTCCTCATTATGGTACCAAAATGCTGTGGTTCTTTGTTTGTAAATACAATGAGGAACATTTTCCAAAGGCATATTTTCCATTATTATAATGTTCTTATAACTAGCGTGAACCAAAGAGCAAAGAGCATGTGTATCTTAAAAGAGCCCCAGGCTTGCTAGAAATTTTTAATGACTACATTTAAAATAGAGGCCTCAAAGACTATTTGGATTTTTGTACTAGTGGGGTGAAAATCTGCTCTTTCAAAATCATAGTTATTGGTTGAATATCTAGGTTGTTCCCATCCTCATATAATCCGGAACCTGATTTAAAGTGTCTCTATTAAAGCATCTCACCACCTAACCCCCACCACTTGCTGCGGGCTCTTGGTACGTACCTCCACATAGCACCTTTCTTCTCACAGTGAGGTTAACCTGCCCGTTGCGGGCTGCATGGTGCATGAGGTCAATGACATAGCGGTGGGTCTTGCCAGCCACTGGAATCCCATCAACATAGACGAGCTCATCTCCCGGGTGTAGGCGGCCGTCTCTGTCAGCTGAGCCCATGGCAATGACGGCTCCAATCAAAATCTAGAGAAGCAGTGAGAGGAATGGACATTCACATTTCAAATGCGTGCGTGCACGTGTGTGTGTGTGTTGTGTGTTGTGTGTGTTTGTGTGTGTGTGAGCGCATGTGCTTGAAAAAATATGAGACTTGAAGAGTGCCTTGCCAACTCTTTCAGGTCGCCTACTCCTAGAGAAATAAATGTTTCGAACTTACTGCTGATTGCCACAAAGTTTAGGGACACTTATCATTAGGGAAAATTCTAACTTAAGACAATGATGCTAGGGGCTGGAGCAGTGACTCAGTGGTTGGAGGGCTAACCTGGCATGCGCAAGGACCTGGTTTCAAATTCTAGCATCACACATACAACTAAGTGTTGAAGAAACTTAGTTTCTTCAGGGACAGCTGAAAATTAATTCAAAAAATTGGTTCTCTCTTTCTCTCATTCTCTACATTTTTCTTTCTTAAAAAAAAAAAAGATAATGATGCTAATTCACCAGCCTACATGAACTCTGCATTGACATGAGGCAGCTCTAGTTCTTATTTGTGTGACCTTGGGTAAGGATTTTTAACCTCTGGGAGCCTCAGTTTCTTTACCTGCAAAATGAGGAACATAATAATTGGACCTATTTTTTAGAGTTACAGGGAGAATTGAATGAAATTATGCAAGTAAAGCATTTAGTCTTTTCTGGGCATATAGTGAATGCGTAAAAAATGTCAAGGGGATCCATCTGCTGTAGATTATTAAACTCTGAATCGGGTTCAAAGTTCATTTCTTTTTCATTTTTTGGCTTTGCTTTGCTGGGAGTGTAAGGAGAGGACAAAAACACAGCAAAAAACCCTCATAGCCATCTTTTTCTATCCAATTGACTTATTCAAAAAAAGCTGTCAAATCTTCTCTAGATTCTATTTCTGTGAATATTTCGTCAGAGCACTGTCCTCTGCACAAAGGACATTCCCAGTTTGGCCTTCCCCTGAAATGCTTGTGCTGTGTAGAGGCCCACTGTACCAGGGAACAAGGAGGTACGCACCTGGGAACTGTGGATGTTGCTATAATTCCCTTAACTAGGGACTTGGATGAGAGGCAACACATAAGGTTTCCCACACCCCATTAGAAACACTCAATTTAGAACCCATTAGCAAGGCCTTCTCTCAGAGGAAAGAAAATATTACCAAATATGTTAGTTTGGCTGTTTAACCTTCAAACAATTTTTCCAATGCGTGGACAATGGGTCTTTTTTTTTTCTTTTCTTTTGTCAGTGGCTGAGCTACATAGCATTCAAAATTAGCCTGATAATATCACAAAGGTTACTCCAGGTTTTAAATCCTTATGAAGCCATACTTTGCTCATAGGTTGACTTCTTTCAGGCATAATACTTTCTTCCAGGTCCTGGATTCGACTGACTTGTGAAATTGCTCCACCTGTGTCTTCAGGCTTGGCAGCTGAATGTGTCCTTCGTACCTGGTCACGTTGTTCAACGTGGTCTGAGCAGGGCAATCAAATCTGATGCCCAGGACTTCTGATGTGTAGTCTGAAGGACTCCACAGCCTTGGTCCATTGCATAGTTGTCTTTCTCTAGAGGAAGGAAAATTCCCGACACTACTGCTGTTTTCCTGTACTCCTGAGGGGTGGGAAATAGATTGGCTTTTGTGTTAAATGTTACCATTCTGATGAGTAATCAGGGATTGCTATCACAGGAAAGGCCTTCTATGTCCTGTCTTAGATTGACTGCAGTGTGTTCTTTAGTCCAAAAGTTGGGCATGCTTCTGAGAGTCTCCATTTTTCCCTTATAGTCATGCCAACCTAGATTTATAAATTTCTCTCAAAGGTATTCTAATCTGCTCTTCAAAAGGCCCAACCTATTATTGAGTGCTTCAAAGATTTTGTAAGTGCTTTGTACAGAAGCCAGTTAACATGAATGGTTGTATTTCTCCACTGTCCCCATAAAAAGCTTTGTTTAGTTGGGTTAACCCAAAGCAAATGCTTAACTTAGATTTCCTATACGCTGAAGTGCAAGGGTTTATACCTATAGAGACAAAAAGTGGTTTGTGATTGTCTTGGCTTTTTAATTATCAAATTTAAGGAATAGTTCTGATTCTACATAATTAAAGTGAAACAAAAAAATAGGGGTTAATGGGAGGACCATACCTGTAAATGGTCCCACACAACAATAATGAGGGTAAGGCTTTGTACTGGGCCATTCCTAGTCCTCTCTTGCTATAGGAAAACAGCAAAGATACACAAGTACTCTTGAAGTTCCATTCTGTGCTAGTAGTTTAACATCATCCATTAAAAGATCCCAGTAAAGCATCTTTCCTGCCTTATGGCTGTGACAAGAATTATTTTTATCATTAATTCATTTATTTAACAAATATTCATTTAGCCCAGGA
>PVKS010001929.1:13290-128441 GCA_004027875.1 Aplodontia rufa
GCTTCCATTCAAGTGGTCATATGTATTGATAAAGGTGCATAGTATGAAGGAAGTCATACTACACCAAAAAAAAAAAAAAAAAAAGACAAAGTGTGTGTGTGGGTGTCAATCATTTAGCCAAGGTGGTATCTGAGTTTGTTAGAGTAGGCAACATTGAGAAATTGATATTTGAGCTAAGATGGAAGTTCACCAAATACATTTTATAACAACTTGAAGCTTTACTTTGTTCTCTCAAATCTTATATATTTCTAGAAAGTATATTCAATTGTATATCTAAATAAACAGAAAATTCAAAATAATACTTTAATATAATTTATCATATAGTATTACATAATTATCACATATTATTATACACTTATATAATTTATTCTTTACCTGGTTTCAAAAAATGTTTGCCATAGTTATTAAAAAGCTTGAGGTCTGGCTAAGCAGCTATGGTGCTTGCTTGGCATGCATGAGGACCCGGGTTCAAACCCCAGCACCACATATACAGCTAAGTGTTGGAGCAGCAAAAGCCAGATGAAAAACTAAATAAAATTGATTCGCTCTCTCTCTCTCTTAAAAAACAAAACAAAACAAACAAAGAACGAACAAAAAACTTGAACAGGTACAGTGGGTAGTTGAGCCTGGTATAGTGGGTAGGCATTAGAGGTTCTTGTCCATTAGCTATACTGTATTCACTGTATTACCCAGGTTCTGGGCATTCCCACTTGGTCCAATGGTCACAGGATCTGTGATCCCACTGGTCACATCCCAAGCCTACTGAAAGACTTTCTGCAGGTACATGGTCTCAGTGCCCTCATGCCCCATCCATCAGGAGCTGATGTCTTTGCTGGGCAGAGGCTGAACACTTCCTCAGCCAGTGGCAGTTTTGCACATCTGTGCATTACATTTCATTGCTGACTCAGAGACAGTGTTATATGTCTATTTAGGGGAAAAAAACACATTTTTTTAACATCAAATATGATTTGTTCACTTAACACATCCTATTATTTCCATTTGCCACCTTAACTGCAGGGACTGGATAATCTGATTCCTTCTTGTGCTGTCACTCATGTTGGCTTCCAAAGTATATGTTATTGTGTTTGCTTAAGCTTTTGAGAACATGCTTCAGGAAATCAAAGCTTTCAAGTTGGTAGTTCTCAAACTTCAGGGTGTATAGGAATCACCTGGTAAGCTTGTCAAAAACAGTTCTGGACCTTGCCCTGTGAGTCTGCTTCTGCAGGCCTGGGGTGTGGTCTGAGATTCTGCATGTTTAACAAGATCCCAGTAGATTTTGGATGCTGCTGGTTCACATTTTGAGTAGCAAGGCTCTGGCCACTCTCATTTGGACCAATGGCCAAAGGATCCATGGCCTCACTGGTCACTTTCCAGACCTGCTGAAAGTGACTGGTCTTGGTCCCCTTACCTATCAAGTCACATCTTCCTCCTGGTCTTGCTGACCTGTGGCCACACTTTTACATCTCTTCTACAGCCTCATTATTTGGCTCTTTTACAGCCTAATACTGAAAGAAGAATTTTGCAGCCAAACAGATCAAGAAAGATTGTTTCCCCACAACTAATCCATGACCCTGTCTTACCAAACAAACAAACAACACAGAACAACTCCACAACTCTGCTTTATCTCAGGCTGTGAGGACACAGAACAAAACAGAGCATTTGATGTGAAATAACAACAATTCTCATTCAAGTGGCTGATACCCTAGTAAACCAGGACTAAAACAAACAAGAGACAAATAAGACCCAAGCTTTCTCTCCAGGCCTTTGTCTTCCTTAATTTGTTCCTCACTATCCACCCAGTGTAAATTCATCCCCATTAGATCTGCTCTGAAGTAACTGCAGCCTGGGACGACTTGCCACCGTGGCAAACATTTGTTTCTGACGTTTCTTCATGAGTTTGCATGGAACTGCCGTGCCCAGGAGCAGGTCCATAGTTATCTCTTTCTTTGAATGGGTTTTCTCCAAACAGGCTTTTTCCATTGCAGTGTTTTCTAGATCTTTGTCTTGATGCTTTTTCCATCTCTTTTCAGCTCACAGCTGGAAATCTCATTTTTTTTTGTTCCTTTCTGGCATTTTTTCATTTCTTTCTATTTCTATTGTTATTTAGCTGTGAAAAGTATTTCCTTTTGCAGGAAAAATGCCCATATGCTTTCTTTGAGCTGGAGTCCTGGAGCTCATTGTTTGTGGAGAGGCTGGCACTCTGGGATGTCAATTCTGCTTCATATACACAAAGCAGAAACCAGAGGTAACCTCTGAGACCCCCTATGGTTGGAACCAAGTCACCAGCAATTAACCAGGCTAGTGCATTTGGTTTGTGTTTGGTTTATCTGAGTTTAGACTGTAGGGAAACAGGAAGGAAAGGCTGATGGGAGATCTTTATATTAGACTCCCTCTTCCGCCGTGGTGATTTTGAGGTGCCATAGTCTGGCTTTCAAAGCTCATTTTCTGGCTTTCCATGTATCAGGGAGATTTAGGCTTCTGCTTTACGGTTTAAGCATGAAAACTGTAATTTGCCATGGGAGTGTGTCTTAAATCATTCAAATAAAGGAATAAACAGGAATAAATCTAAGTAAACACAATCAGGATAACCAGCAATCCATGTCATCTGAGGAGGCTTATCATAAATACTTAATGTCTACCTGCTGAAGGGGAGAAAGGTCTTAGGAATGCAGAGCCGATCGTCAGCAAGTGTGGGAATCTGGAAGCCTGTATACAAACCAGGCAGAAAGATGTCCTCAGGCTGCACGCACACACCCGAGCTTCATTTTGAACAATGAGTGCTCCAATTTAGTAAGAATTCTCTGGCTTTTGTGTCTCGCAAAATCTAGCAGGATCTTTCTTTTCTTAAGCTAGTCAAGACTGTGTCCCACTCCCCCATGACTCAGTCAGGTAGGCCCTTCTACTTCTGGTAGAGGGGTGTTAGTTGAAGGTGCTATTTACTGAATGAGATGCTGGCTTACCACCCCCCAAACAAAGCATGAGCCAGCAAAGAAAATAATCTCATATTGTAAAGCCTGTATTAATATAAGCATCATGGGGAAAGTTGGAACTTTGTAGCTTTGCCTTATATTTATTTTACAGTTTAGTATTTTATTTGTATTTATATATGGGAGTGGGACCTGAAAATATTTTCAGGACTTAGAGCCTATGAAGATCATGATTTAACCCGGGTTGTAGACTTGTGTGGCATAAAATATTCACCTTTCCAATTTATTTCAGTCCAATCCCCCAGGATGGCAGTCTCAGAAACAGTAGGCTAACTGAGCAACACAGGCATTAAGTGGGGTCTGGGAACTATGGCCATGATCAGTCTAAAAGGGATGACTCCTTAGCTATAGCCAGAGCATATAGGACTTAGAAGCCAAAGAAAATGTAAACTCCACATCATGATTTGTTCTGAGGATCTCAGATGACAGTTCCATCTGGTGAAAAGTACTTTTTCAAAATTCCATTTAATAAATATGTATTGTACCAGGCCCTGTGCTAAACATGGAAGACACAAATACACAACATTAATCCACAGTCCTTGTCTTCAAGAGACTCGTAGATTGGTATGAGGGAAAAAGAATATCAGTCAATGTATTCTGGAATAGACAAGAGAACTGATCTTTCTGATAAAAACTTCTTAGGTTGGTAAGTTTGAGGTATTACATTTGTGTAAATGTAATGGATTCTCTTTTCATATACCCTTTAATTGCATATAATTGTTGTAGCTAGTGCTAAATACACTAGCTAAAGAATCTCACAGATCCTCCAAAATTCTATAAAAATACCTTACAATACTATTTTATTGGAAGCACAGTTTCATGCTGCTTCATTCATTCGGTATCTTTTAAACCTATAGTTCTATAAAAAAGAATTTTGCCTCAGTCCAAAGGGAGTTCTGGTCATTGTTCCTGGTTTCTGAAAGGTAACCTCCAGACTCTTGGAACAGAAAGATCTTTGCTGTCCATGGTGAGCTCCTCAGACAATACCTGGTAGTTTAGGTTAAGGAGATGACTAAGGATGGGGCCAGCCACACCATTAGTCTTACTGGAAGACTGATCATGTAACTAAAGAGTTGGATCTTTGAGCCTGACCTCTGGGGAGCAGAGCAGATGAATGCAATGGACAATGAATGAGTCAATCATGCCCATGTAATTAAACCTCAATAAAAACTCTGGAATCCTCTGAGCATCCCTGGTTGGAAATACTTGGTGGGTCCATATTAGAGGGTAACATGTCCCTGGTGATGATGGAGCTTTATGTTTCAAACTTTCCCAGATTTTGTCCAATGTATTACTCCTCTTTTTTTTCTAATCTGTATCCTTTCCTTAAAGTAAAACTAATTGTAAGCCTAACACTTTCCTGAGTTGAATTGTTCTAGTGAATTATCAAACTAGAGGAAGGCCATGGGTACAGAACAGTTGTCCAGTGGCCTTGGACTGACCCAGTTCTCCTTCACTTGCTTGTGGTTTATAAGAGTAATTAGAGAAAATTCTGAGAATGTAGTATCCTGAGAGAAAGAGGGGGACAGCTAAACCAAAGGCTCTATTCTAGTCCCTAATAGAGACAGGACATCCTTCAATGCTTCACCTCAAAGAGCCACATTACTCCAGGGTATAAAAGCTACAACAGACTGCTTTAGGGATTCCTCAGCTATGTTGCAATAAGGCAATGAGCAGTTGAGATGCCATCTGCCTGGGAATCTTTCTTGAGCCGTAGGAGAGCAGCTGACAATGAAGCCTAGGCTGCTGCTGTCCCTTGCTTCTTATCTCTAAGTAGTAAACCTACTTCTTGTGACTTGTGTGTATGGATGTCCTTCCTCAGGAAGTTCATGACCAGTACACAGTGAACCTACTTTGCAGCAGGCCCCCCCATCAATGGCTTTGTTTAGAGTGTGGGTAGTTTGTAGAGTCTTCCCTTAGGCTATGCAGTTTAGCAAGCATTTTAGTTGATGTGACTCTTGGGCAGTCGTGGTCCTGTGAAGGACTGACCGGAGGATCTTGCGTTTGGCTAACTCTGGATACCAGCACATTTGTCAGTGATGGAGCGCTAAATAAAAGAGGAAGCTGAAATGCCTGCTTAAAAGGAGCTTAAAATTCTGCTGATCAAACAAAATAGGTAAGCATATGGAAGTATTAGAGAACAATTCTGAAGGAAGCCAGGTCAGATAAACTTCCTGTGGCAGCTGGGAGATTTTGGAATATAAATCAACATGGTGTTTACTTGTATGAAAGTACTTCTTAAGGTACTTTACTATATTTTCAGTTCCATACACAGAAAGCAAGATGAGCTATGGAGAGGAATGAGGCTGGGGGGCTGATGACGTGATTGAGGACCCCTGATAAACTCAGAATCAGGGGCCAGAGGGAGAAGAACAAAGCTGTGAAGGAGAGCTAGATGGAACCAGGACTTGCTTCTCATACCTGTGACACAAGATCCGTTACTCCCTCAATAAATTTAAGCCTCAAGTTTCTTGAGCCCTGTGTATTTACCTCAGCATTCTCGCTCCTTCCAAAACACTCAGGAAATTCTGGACAATCCTTGGCAAGTGCACTTTTACATCTTCCTTGGCAGCTGAGGAATTAGTGACATGTTGGTGGATGGTTGCCAAATTTTATCCCCAGAAATGAGGAAATATGTCTTTTTTTCTAAGTGTCCCCATCCTTGGAGTCCAGGCTCAGCTTCCTGGAGTTTTCTGTCATGAGATATCAGTCATCCAGTCCAAATCTTCTTTCAGCGACAGGAAG
This sequence comes from Aplodontia rufa, assembly GCA_004027875.1. Lineage (NCBI taxonomy): Eukaryota > Metazoa > Chordata > Mammalia > Rodentia > Aplodontiidae > Aplodontia > Aplodontia rufa. The sequence goes on from PVKS010001929.1 coordinate 19,023, forward strand.
CGTCTCCAGTTTCCTGTCAGGTCTCATTGACTGCTTACATCTCTTTTGTGAATGAGCTCACTCCTCTCTACCAATGTAATCTACATCATTTGGGGGTCAGTTTCAATTGGTATGGATCCCTTTCATTAGTTAGACTGACTTTTTTCTCCCAGAGATTTTGCCCATGGGCTTTATTTATTTTTAATTTTTTTGGATCAATATACTCTCACAAAATACAAAATTGATGACAATAAACATTTATTCAGCATTTCATATGATGTAGTCAGAATGCCATGAGCTTTAATGTACATTATCTTTACTGCTTAAAGCCTCTCCATGAGCTAGCTCTCCTGTTAGCCTTATCTTGCAGGTGAGGAGACTAAGGCTTAGACTTCAAGTGCCTTGCAAGAGTTAGAGACAGGTGCAGGCACTAGATCAGAGATGGGGTGCTGAAATCTGACTGCACAGCTGTCTCTTCAATCGTTCTGATATATTTGAGATACATATTTTACAATGAGTGCTTTACAGCTGATATTTTAATACATGTTCATAAATCTAGTTTTGCTGTGTTTTCTGTATATTAATGACTATTGTTATTTTATGCTTTCACCCTGTGTGTGTGCATGAACACACACACACACACACACACGTATGTGTATATATCAATATAAAGATCTTCTCCACTGCCCTTCCCAAATTCCCAGTATTGTGTCAACTGGAGTTGAAGTCATAAACATCTTCTGAGGGTGATCCCTTAATTCAAATTTGGTTGAGATTTTGCAGCGCTCAGCTTGATTTTACTTCTACTTTTTCCTTTTTTCTCTCCCTTCTTGTTTTGGCTGCAAACATACAAAATTCTGCCTGGTCAAGGCACCTCTTCACATGCACCTTCTCTAAGCTGCATGTCTACCCTTGAACTGCCACTCACAGAGCCCAAGGCTCCGATGCCATTTAAGAATTAAAATACTCAGGAGGAATCCAATGCATTCTAAGAAAGAGTAATATCCCTTGCCTAATATGACTTGTGATGAGATATTGACTATGGAGACACTGCATGTTGAGAGAGCATTTTGAAGACAATAGCAAGAAAAAACCCTCAACCTTTTTAAAACATGAGTTCTAAAACATTTCCTCTCAAATGTCATGCTAAATGATATTTTCCCTAGAGTTTACACAAAAAAAATACAGCCCCAAATGGGGAAATAAAGGGATTCAACTTACAGGCTGTCCAGGCTCATCTCCCCCGAGGATTCTGAAGCCAAATCCAGACTCCATCCTCCGAAGGTGAACATCCAGTTCCTTATACTCTGGAGCTGCCATAAAGGAGATCCCATTGAGTAATGAATCCTGCCTCCTCCCCACCTCATGAGGAACTCAACACACAAATGATAAATTAATTTTGTGGATATGATTAATGAGAGTGCTGTTAGAGTAAATGTGATATATAGAAGTTACAAAAAAATATGGCAGCAAAGAAGTAACATCCCTGAGTCAGGCAGTCCTACTGATCAGCCAAGGGCATTGCTAGGGTATCACCACAGGGAGAGACAGCACATGAATGTTGCAAGTGAAAAAAAATGATGCTTCTATAATTTTTAATTTTCTTGAGAGCTTTTGGACTGCCCTCAAGAAGCTTAGCTATGACTTTGAGGATGTTAACTCTGATCACTTCAGAAGTGAGAGAATAGGTGTTAAAACCTGGAACTATCTAGGAAAGTATTACCTAGTGGTTTACTAGTATCTGTTTATGTTTGATGCACACAGTTTAGAGGTATGTGTGTATGTACATAGGATACAATATTATGCCTAATAAAAATTGTTGCTTAAAATTTTTATGATAGTGATGTTGGGCTTACCTTGGTGCCCAACAACCTGGGCTATGCCCAGTGAAGTACGAAAGGCAAGTCATACAATTCTGATATGTGGGCAAATGCTGATAATTGTCTGCTGCTCTCCTAAAAAAGGTCAAATTCTTTGTATGTATGTATTATGCAAGACTCAATAACCATTACTCCCTTTTATGACCAAAAGCATATATAACCAATGTCTTTCCCATTCAATGAACAATGAATTCAAAGAAGAGTGACCGTTTAGACCTCCACATCCATTAATCCTCCTTTATAAAGTATATTCACATCCATATTTTAAAAATGGAAGAACTTAGGAAAGTTCAATTCCTATTAGGTAGAACTGGGTGGTAAAGGAGAAGAAAATTTGCCCCATGCTCTATGAGACATCATTGGCTTTTGAGCTCAGTTCTGGAGTCCATCATATCTTGTATGAAATCACAATTTTACAGTGTGTAGTAAGCCTCTGGGAGTCTAGAGTCAGGTGGAACAATGGTACAACCCTACAAAACCATAGCGGATGCCTGTACTCCACCTAAGGAAGGGAGAAAAGCAAAGGGAGATGGGAGACACAGATGATGCCCAATGACTGTTCACAAAGTTGGTTACAATATAACAGTGTACTGTAATCTCTCCTCCAGATTGCTGTAAGCTTAGAGGACTCTCAACCACATGTACACAAAAATACAATTAGGAGGTGGCATATTTCTGACAGTTGACAGAGCCAGTCGACGTTTAACCAGAGCTATCTGCTTACTCCCATACTCTTCTCACTCTTGCATATGGTAAGTGGGAAATTGTCATGTTCCATCTTATTTGCGAAGTAAAACTATTCCTCTAAGGAAGTGAGGAAATTATGACAATCTCACTAAGGGAACTGTGTGATGTGTCAAGGTACAAGGGTTTGGCTGTGTCAGATAATGCTGTGACTCCTGGGGGGATAGGATAGCTTTTTTTAAAAGAATGGCTCAGAACTCTTTTTATGAGGGTGCAGGTTAGAAGAAAAATCTAGATTTTAGCTAATTAGCTTATTTAACTCAGAAGAGCAGAGATGTGAACAAGACATTTAATCTCCTCCTACTTTTATGTGCCTTTGAGTGTCAGTTGTGATCCTCTTAACTCTTCTCTATGACCAAACTCCTGCCCATGCTGATTTCAAATGCAGGGTGGTTAAATGCCAACATTTCATTTTCACCCTTCATTCTAGGCAGAGATGGGCAACTTCACGGTGCATAAGAGAGGCAAAGAGAGACCCGTTACAGAACTGTGCCAGCACATATGATTTATTTTCTATTTCTTTGTTAATTTTGAACACAGAATCGGAGGCTGCAGGGCATGGAAACTTTAGAGAAATAGTCAACTGGAAAATAAAAAAGTTTAAATGATAGATTGTGCCTTGAGGCAGTAATGTTTTTTCTTTTTTCTTTTAAATAAGTGTTTTTAGAAAGATAATTTTTTATTTTTTTCTCCTCTTTGAGTCTGGCTTTAAAAAATAGCTAAAGAGATATGCACAATGCTGGGAGACATTTTTTTCCCCTTCTTGCTTTGTTTGAAGTTTCTGATACTTTACCTTAGTTGCTCTTCTGGCCTGATGACATGCTCACTGGTTGTATCCTGCTTTCTCTCTTCCCTAATTAACGCAAGCGGGGAACTTCCAGGGCCAGTTCTACACTCCTTTGCATTAGAAGTGAACACTCATCACCCTTCTGTCTTGTTTAAAAATAAACTCTACACAGGAGGTTGTCAGATGAAGGGGTCTGGTAGGTACCTGTTCACACCTCAGTCACTTTGGATATCACTCAACCACGCTCCAATGACATCCTTTATTTCTCCTGTTTCTTTTTTCCCCGCCTTTGGTGCACTTTTTTCATTTTCTTCTTTTTCCTTATTCCTATTTTGCAGAGCTGTCAAGGGCACTCTCAGATATTGCTTAGTATAGCTCAAGAGGAACAGTGGTTGTGAAGAAATGGACTAAGATCCTTTGGTGCTCCACAGCCAGCCATGGCCATGTTGCTTCTTCATTAGAAGTTGGGTCCCAGAAAACTGAGGCATTATGAAATAAAGCATCTCATGTTATTCTTCCCAGATAGGATTTTATATGATACTGTGATAAGCTACTGGACTGGAATTTATAAGTCCTAATTTATGCTGGATACACACAAATACTGCAAAAGCTAACATTTGAAAAGTAGGAAATGGTGACCATATCCAGTTAACAGGACAACCTCCCTTATAATAAGAAAAGCAGAATTTCAAGAGCTGATTCCTATTTTGTATTGAGACCCCAAGGGCCTTCACATGCTATATGTACCTTCCCCTTATTTTTGAAAGCATGACTTTGTGCACAGTAGGAAAAGACTGAATGAACATAACTGATTAGTTCTATGAATGGATTCAATCTTCAATAATGGAAAGAATAGCATTTTTGTGGATTAATTTGGCACATGGGATGCTGCTGTAAACATGTCAATTAAATTTTGGTACTTGAATCTCCTTTCATGTTTTAATTAAAACATAAGTACCAATGCTTATTATCACAGTTTGGCTCAAAGAATGCATTTATTCCATTTTTTTTTTTTACCTTCTGGAAAAAGCATTACTTTTCTGGCTTTTCCTTGTAAGAGATCTAGGATACAGACAGTACAAGGAAAGAATCAGGAATCAAAGGTTATTAAACATGTCTCACCTTCTGTATTCCATGTACTCTAGATACAGCATGAGTTAAAGGAAGAATCAGCTTCTACTGTTGGAATCTAAGGTGACTGGATAAGTACTCAATGCATTTGCCTTAAAAGAATCCCTTCTCTTTATCTTCCTTCCTTACTCCTTTGGGAATCTGAATGTGGCTGGGAATGTTTTAGCCATCGCGGAAGCTATTTCCCACCTTCATTTGGTTCTCTTCCTTCCCCTGCAAATAAGCTTAGATTTCCCTATCCTAAATATCACCTTGTTGCTCTCTTCCACCTACGTTTTGGAAGACTTATCTCTAGTGGAACATTTCCTCTATTTCTAACTCTTTCCTGACAGTCTGGTTTCTGCTCTTTGCATTGCTGAATTCTTTAAGGTCATTGATGACATCCTAATGACCAGAATGAACAGCCTTTTTCCTTTCCTCACTCTGACAGATTCCTTTGCCCCCGTTTGGTACTGCTAATGCATGTTTTGACTCCAGATTTTTAAAATCCTAAACAAGGAAAGGTCTCTTGGAAGTGGTTTCTATGATACTCCATGCCACATTTCTCTTGCCTTTGGGTAGAGTTGTTCATTCAAATTCTTGCCTGCAGATTCCACTGTTTCTCATTAACATTCTCCCTGGATGACGACATAATTATTTTTGTCTATGATAGTGTTCTGTTTTGCACAGTCTGTACCAATTGCTAAATAAATTCTTCCTGAATTTAGTTATTTAAGAACACTCCCCAATCTACTGGACCCCATAAACCAGAGCAATGTTCCACTAATGAGTTATTATTTAGTTCCATAAATACTTTACTTAGGACTTGCTATTATTCATTTTGCCTTGAAATCTATGGATCTTTCTGCAGATAAAGTTAATAATATACCTTATAATTGTGATAAATATGAGTTAAAAATCATGATAGATAATTTGATAAAGAATATTTCAGACACATGAGAAATAATAGGGAAGACTGATTTATTGGATGTAGCTGTGATTTCCTAAATTATTTTGATAATTTGTGTAGACATTTAACAAAATATTTGGATTGGTTCTTTTCTTGAAAATCTGGACTGCACAGTAGCATAATGTACCTAAAATATATTATAAATTTTGTGTTGTAGGTTGTATTTTTTAAATGTAAAACATGACTTTGCATAAATATCAAGATGATCTAAGCTACTGAGTGGCCTTTCTTGTATTTCTTCTTTTATTTTTAAACAAAATACATTGAAAAGCTGAGATTTTCAAGAAATGTACATGAGGCCAGTAAGATGAGACTTAGAATTCTAAATTAAATACTGATTTAATTTTGCAATGGTAATTACTAGGTTTCTTCTTCCTTTTGGGGATAAGGTGTATATATATGTATATATATACATAAATATATATATATGTGTATATATATACATAAATATATATAATATATATATATAATTACATATATATTTAATTATAAGAATTGTATAGTCGGTATATAAGAAATAATCATGCTTTAAAAATTTCAGAGCAAACAAACACATTAGATGTGCTGGTATTATCTTCCATAGTTTCTACATAGCCAAAAAAAAAAAAAAAAAGACATGGGAACTACGGAATGAAATGATCTCAAGCACATATAGTCTCCAAGGGGTATCAGAGTTGTTGCGATAGATAATGATCTGTCATCATGGAAACACTCTAGATGTGTGCTGTGAACCCAAGTCATGAAAGGGTGCTATTATTAAGAAATACTCTTTTCTGCAATTATTTCAGTGTTCAGACTTTCAATCTATTGGTTTAATCAGCTATTCAAAACATTTGTGTTATTAATTCTAAGAGGAAAAAAATGTAAATCTTCTTTTCCCTCCCTCATGTCTATAATAATGTGAAACCAAAAACTGGTAAGTAATTTTGGAATGGAGAAGCAGAAAACAATTTTCAAGTAGATTAACTGGTTATTTCTAAAAGCTCTTAAATTTGAAACTATGGTATTCTATTCTAACTTGAAATACCATTGGAATATAGCACTTAGTAATTGCTATTATTTTAAAAATAATTTGATATAGTTATTTAATCTGCAAATAACTTCAATAACTTATATTAGCAAGATTTCTAATAAGTTCTTTGGAAATGCCTAAATTGTACATTTCTTGAGATATTCTAGCTTCTTATTTCTATTTAATCTGATCTGGTGCTGATACCAAAAAATGTAAGTGGCATAGGGAATTTAAAATGATCTAGCAGCCACCTTTCAAAAAGCAAAGAGGAAAAAATCAATTTAATATTGTACTTATGAAAGTAGTTAACACGATCCAACATAAGACTATTTAATGAGATAGCACTCATTTTTTAAAACTATGTCTTTGAAATCTTGTGTGGATTTTACACACATCTAATAGCATGCCTAAATATACAGTTGCTACATTTCACCTTTTAGTAGTGAGTGGGTACTGTATTGGACAGCAGAGATCTGGTCAGTTTGATGGTTTTTGTTTTAAATTTAGTGTTTTTACCAAAGTATTCTATGGAGGGCATTGAAGACTGTGACTTTCTTTGTCTTTTGTTGGCAGGCATTTAGACCTACCATGAGGAGACTGGCTCTTTATCTCGAACACATGCATATGTAGGTGAATAAAATCAGCACAGTGATTACATGCTAGAAAACTGGTACTACTCAGAAGAATGACTGGTTACACAAAATGGAAGACACTGTGAGTACTGTAGAATACTTGCCAGAGGAATCCATTCGAAAACTGGTCCTGGGTGGCACTTGTTCTGGATAGGAAAATGGGGAATTAATATTGAAATTCATTTATGACATATAAAAATTCATCTTTATTTTCTTTTTATTGCTATTATAACTCCCCATCCCAATCTTGTGCGTATCTTTAATGATATTTTTTTCTCTCTCCATGAAAGTTAGTGGACAGGTTTACCCTGCTTTTTGTATGAGTGTGTGTGTATGTGTGTGTGAATGTATCTTTCTCATAAATCCCCAAATAGAAAAATCTGAATTCTTTTATATCACAATGGAAAAATATCACCATTTCCAAATGTTATTAAGCCTTAATTGTTATTATAAGAATTCTTATTTGAAAGTAAAAATCAATCCAAAACCTTAAATATATACAGTAAATACAGGGTTTTTAAAGTCATATTATATTTCTATGTCATAAAACATTAAAATGAAAAGTGGAAAATTTAATCAATTGATTGCATTGGCTTATGTATTTCGATATTTCCAATTATTTGGATAGTTGAAGTTATGTAGTAGCAGCTGAGTTAAATCTGTTTATTTTACCAACAGAGACTTTGAGAATTATGATGAAATCTATGTAACAACATAAAAATTTAGGCACATGAGTATAAAAGACCTTTAAAATGTAGAAACATCCCATATTTAGATTTGACATAACTAAATTTTCCTTTGATTTTTACTCTGTCTTCCAGATCCACTGCCTTAACATCACAGAGGAATCAACAGTGACAGAGATGCAAGACACCTCAGTTTCCTCCAACGCCCTTCATTGAGCAGATGGCACGATGAGAGGCCCAGACACCAAGACTTATGCAAGTTGTTCATATACTCTCTGACAGAAAGCTCTGCAAGATCATTTGTAGAAAAAATACTTAATAAATCTAAAGGTTCATTTTGTTTTCAACTTACTTATAACCAAAATGTACTACCTAATAAAGCGCTCTTTCATTTTGGTATTGTATGGATCAATACTACACTCTTATACCCTTTTCTTCCCATGCTATAAAATTTTCCCTAACATCATCAGATATCCTTCCTCTTTCACAGTTTGATCAATAGGGATTTTCCTAAATCATACACTGGTTTGATATGAGGTGGGCAGAAGACACACGTGTATAAGCTCTGGTCAAGACATACTTAAGAAGTTCTTATATTAAGACAAACTAAGATACTTCTGAGAGACTGGAGGACTAGTTTTGACTTTATGATAAACTTAGTAGAAAGTTTATTACATTGCTTTGCTTTTAAGTCATGTGAGGAATTCCAGATGGAAATTAAAAGTTCCCAAGTGTCTCTAAAGTGTAAATTCACATTGTAGAGGAAGGAACTGTAAAAATTCCTTGCAAGAATTGTTCCTAGAACACTTTTAGACCTCAATGTATACACTAGTTTCAGTCTGGAAGAAATTTTAGATCATTATTACTCTTATGGTCATATGAATAGTCACATAATTATTAATCATATAAGTGATTATTCCTTATTAAGTGAATTTATAGAGGAGGCAACTTTAAGGCAGTTTTAAAAAACAGGGTGAGAATAAAGTACAATAGAACTTTTTTCCTGTTTTGAACATATTAAGGAGACACAATTTTACAACACAATTGTGCCATATGAATCACTATAAAAATGAATGTTTTCTCATTAAAAACTTAAAAATTAAAATTAGACCAAATTTGGATAGCTTTATTATTGAGCTCTGTTTCAAATAAAAAGCTAATCTTGCTCATCCCTGCCAGTTAAGCTGTTTTTTTCACAGTAAAGGCCAATTAGTTTCCTAGCAGAACTGTAATTTGTGAACCACCTTCATGTTTACCGTGACTATCTAGAATTATGAATGAGAAATATCCTTTCATCAAAAAGGTAGACCTGTGTCAGGGAAGGAGGACTGCTACCTTCTAAACACTTCCCTTAGGTATAAAACTGACATTTTATATTATCATAATCTCACTAGGACCTACTTGCCATCCAGCAATTAAACTCCATTTACTGTAGCCCTGATAGTCTCATATTTATTCATGAAAGTACTTTGGTTTACACTGTCAACTTGTACTACTAACAAAATGCTTTGACATACTAAAAAACTTTAAAGCAAGGGCTGATTTTAGAATCTACTTTTCACTTTTCTCCTCCTTTCTATCCCTTGTCCAACACTGTTTTAAATTACAGAATAAAATAAAATTTTAAGTGATGGGATTGGATACAATTTATAAAATACATGGGAAAAATATGTGCTGTACCACAACTTTTATTTTACTTTATTACCTAGCTCACATCATAACTTTCCACTTCAAAAGTAACCTGAAGAAATATAAATTCTATCATAGCTTTTTAGAAAGCTACCCAAAGATGCTATTTTTGAAACTAGATTTCCAAATTAATTAAAATCTGTGTATTAAAAATGGCAAACACAGCTTAACTTATTTATTGATCTCCTTCATCAATACATTACAAATGCAAAGTAAATCATAATGTGATACATTATAAATGCCAGCTAAAAGGCAACTTTTTTTTCACAGATCAAATTATTAATAGAAATCAAACTAAGGATGGCAATAATGTTTTTTCCTTGGGGAAAAGGACCAGAAAATTAACCTTCATGGTATAGTTGAGGATATTAAAATGATAATGTTAAATTTCTTTTATGGATCTAATGCTAAAGTCATTGATAAAAGTGTCTTCATATTTACATAGCATCCTAATATAATATTTAAAAATTGTGTTCCAGAGAACACGTGTGAGAGGTACTTTAATTAAGGCCACTGAGCACCCCTCAGTGTCCCAGGAACTCAGGTGAAGGCTCCATCTAAGCTCAGCGTTCAGATGTGAGGATGTTCTTTGAGAGGCAAAGCGGCCTTCCACAATCATTTGGGTAGCTGCCCCCAGCTCTGGCAGCTATGAACTCACAGAAACCTTTCTTAAGCCTTTTGACATTTCCAGCATGACTTTATCAGGCAGTTAATTACTCAGAGAAAGGAGAACGCAGCCAGGAGCCTGGAGCAGAAGGACTTGCTCAGGGTTCAGCGCTCGGGTTCTCAGCACCAGGGATGGGGACTACCTTTGCGAGGTGGCCCCCATCATCACTCTGCAGTCTCCAGGGTGTGCTGCAGTGAAAAGCTTTGCTATACTATTCCATCTTCCCAAAGGGCTCTGGTGATAGAATGGGAGGCAGTGGAAGCTGCGACCCTTTGCTCACTAACCACAGTGAGCTGAAAAACCAATAGTGTAGAAATATAACTACCCATTTGTGATTAGCCTTGAATTATATATGCATGACAGTACTGAACACTGAAGGAATTCAATAATGAACAATGAACAACAGAAGGATAAGCAGCGGAGATGTGAAAAGCACAGCTGTCCATTTTTGATCTGCTGTAAATTATAATTTCATTTCAGGTATAGCATTAAAGAGTAGTTTGCTTCTCCATTATGCTCTTTCACTGGTCTGTGGTTGCTTTTGATGGCTACCTCTGCTGGGATACTCATTGCTTATTAACAGTTAATGCTTTCTAATTTCTGGAAAGAAGAATTGATTGTGTGAGCTCTTTTTGAAGAAATTCCAGAGGAATTTCTGTTCCAAAGAGGTTATAACATAAGGCACATTACACCATACGGACTGTTGACACTTTTACGATCCTGCATTTGAGTGATGTCTTACTGCAAAGGAATGTGGACATGCTGTACCTCATAAATTGTTTATTTACAATAACCAAGGTTCAATGTGAAGAGAAAAAAAGTCTGGATAACTTTAGTCATAATTCAACATGGGTTTAATCCGAGGGACAGAACCGCAAGGGAATAGTTTCAAGGAATGAGGATTTTCCTTCTCTGGTTGCGTCTACTTTTTTGCTCTAGCTTCCAAGGCTACAGTGTGGAGCATGCTCAAGAAATACCCCCCTGATCTGAGAATGATAAGACAAAGCTATAGAACAAGTTTGGCTTCAAGAAAATTGCAGTACAAGACAAAACCCTCCTCCTAAATCAATGAGCTTTCATTAGAATGATCAAAACTTTATTGTAAGATTCCAGAGTGAGTCATATTCATTTTCTTTGGGAAGTCCTTTGTATCCCCTTGACTGGTAATGGAAAGGGGATGAAGAGGAAAAGGGATGGGCATCTGTTTGCAGTTATCAGGGTATGGTCATTCCTATCAGTTCTGTGATTATTGTGATGTTGAATCTGACTTACCCTCCTCAATGTGAGAACAAGAACTCCATAGCATTGTGTAGCTATGTGGCACCCTCCTATTTGGTGTTTCTACTTAGTATGCCATGCTCTGGATGTACACATATGTACAATTTCTAGCTACGGAGCTACGGGGAGAGTTTACTGGGAGTTTGGCTACCAACAGAAGCCACCGCACAAGCTTTTACCTTAAATTAGGGATAAAACATATAGAAGTAAAAATTGGATTACATAAAGACATTCACTTGAAAAAGGTAGTTTTCTTAGTAGATCTTAACATTTCTATTATAGTTTATATGTATGTTTTTCTTGAACAGTCACAATGGCTATTTCTTGAATAGATTATGTAATAAAGAGATACTGTGTGATTTGTCATCCAAAGGAGAATAATCCAGAGAGTGAGAGGGCAGCTTCAATAATTACTCTAGATCATCACAGACCAGGATCATCCCAGGCACAGTCTCATGTGTAGTCACCCTGGGTAGTCTCCTGGGTAACTGGATCAGTAAAAAAATTTTTTTCTATTATATCAGAAATATGTGGTTGAAGCAAGACACCATAACTCAGAGACAAAGAATGGCAGTAACTGATAGGGGAGAGGATAGTAAGGGCATTTAGAAATAGGTTTTTTCTCTATTATTAGAAATGGTATGAATAGTCCAAATTAGGAACATTTACAAACAGAAAATACAAGCTGTTTCTCTTGTGATTGGAAAGATAATTCAAGTCCTTCCTTTGTGAGACTCATGGGAAGAGGACAAAGAAGACAGAAGTCAAAAATAGCATAGCTTGTCCTGTTGAGCAAAGGAAGGTATTTCCCTAGGCTTTCAGCTTTTAAAATTGTAAGTAATGGGGACAGCAAGAAGTAGTTATCAACAGAGACTACACAAAAAGAAGTGGGATATTTATCTCAAGGTCTTTGGTAGAGAGAGATGTGGGAAGATGTTTGTTCTTTTCTGGGAATTGATGATATAAGTTGAGCATTACTAATCCAAAAATCCTAAATGTCCCAAAATCCAAAACTTTTGAGTGCTGACATTATTCTGCAAGTAGAAAATTCTCTATCCAACCTCATGTGATGGGTCACAGCCACAATGCAGGTGCACTACAAATATTTGTATAAGGTATATATGAAACATGAATGAATTTTGTGTTTAGACTTGGGTTCCATCCCTAAGATTGCTCATTATGTATGTGAAAATATTTCAAAAATCTCAAAAAATTCCAAAATTGGAACAACTTCTGGTCCCAAGAATTTCAAGGAAGGGATACTCAACCTGTAATAACATGGGGTCAATGTTTAAACAATTAACAAGAAAATCTAGAAGATCCATTGGTTGAGACATTAAAAACAATTTCCTGGGCACAGTTCTACTTTTAGGTATATAAGCTTAAGTTTATATGGAATTAAGTTAATGGGAAAAGAATTTCTTTTGTAGAGTTTTTCCAGTAACAACTAAGATGAGATAGGGCACATTCAGGGTGATACATCTGAGACCTTAGTAACAACTAAGAGTTTGATTACTCAGAAATATTACTCTAATATGTAGTCTCCAGATTAAGCCTCAGTTTTGCAAATGGAAGTTGAGAAACTACCAGAATTCTCATGATTTTACTGTACAATTTTACACATTCAAACACTAATATTATCTGTTCTGTTGGGTGCGGTGGCCTCATTCGGGAATTGTTTTCCTATGTGCGTATGCTTCTAATGAGTGGAGATGATGCCTCCTGACTCTTGTGGAGTGTCTAGTGGAGTTCCAGACACACAGTGAGTGTTCCGTGCACTGTTCTCGATTGATATGAAGCCTGGAGATGCTGCCCCTGGGCACAGCACCTAACGCTCCGAAATCAAAGGCAACGTCTGCCTGCTGGGCTGAAGAATGTTCTTTTGTCTTTCTTCAGTCCGCACCTCATCTTGGGATGATCTCAGAAAGGTCAGAAGTGTTTCTTCATAAACATGTACCTGTCATGCTGCATTTCATGTGATTCTAGTATCCTAAGGTTGTCTCCGTTTGTTTAAAATCACATTTTTTCCAGGAATACATTTTTATTAAGATGTCCTGTGCATGCACATTAAAGTGTCAGCATAATCTAATTATGAGTCAAATGAGGCACAGCAGCATTTACATCATTTGATAAATTTCCCTCATTTGCAGGGGACTGGTGACTTGAATCCAAATATGTCTTGACAGCCTTGAAAGAACAAACACTGTGTAGCTCTGTGTGGCCCAGACTTGTGGGTGGACAGGCATCTTTTAATCTGGTCCCTGCAACCTAGTTTTGAATGTGAATGTGACAACTCTCTTTAGTTTCAGACATTGTTGCAGGGAAGGGTACCATGAGATCACCACTGGCCAGGGAGAATGTCAGAGGACTTGCAGGTTTGATTAGGATTGCCTTCTACAATTTCCCTAGTCCTGATGATTTGTTTTTCCCTCCCTGGAAGAAGGTGGGAGACCCAAGAATAAATAGAAGTGAGATTAAATGTTATGTATGTGCTTCAAAGGAGTAAGAGTTGAAGTGACTGACAATCAAAATTTTGAGTATGAATTTTGGTTTGGGTTTATGTGCTTTATGATCATTGCATTAAAAAATAAGATTACTGTTTGCAGATGATGAGATGTAGATTGAGCTTTCCACCTATTAGTTGTTTTTTTAAAGTACTGCTCTAAAAATGTAAATGAGGGCATGAAACTTTTTCACACTAGGAAACAGGAAGTGCACAGAGGGCCAAGGGCTGTTTATAATTCCTCCAGGATGCTTTTGTGTCCGCAGCAGAGAGAACTGATGAGCTACCCAGAGGCTAGAGAAAGCAGCAACAGGATATTTTGGTTCCTCAGTCTTCAGGGGCAGAGCTTTCCTAACCTTGACTTGACTTGATTCTGTGTTTCATTCACACTTCATTTAGTGTTATGAAATCACACGATAGGAGAGAAAGATGGGAAAGGAAATTAGCCCATGCGCTTTTGGCTTTCTGAGAATTGTGACCTGAAAACATTTCTGTGACCTCAGAAATATTAGAGAGAGCTGAGGAAAACAAGAATGTGGGGTGCGATTAGGGCTTCAGCCATGGTGACATGGGCAGGGTGCTGGGGGCGGGAGTCAGGAAGCCTGAGACCTAGAGCAAAGGTGGATGGAGCAGTGGGGCCCAGGGCAGGCCAGGAAAAAAACGCTGAGGAAGTTGAGGCACCGGTGGGCGGGGGTGGGCGGGGAGGCAATGAACAGAAATGGCACTGCAGGGTCTGGATGAGGAAATCAGAATTCTTTTAGGGTTGTAAAAGGATCATGTGCTGTTCAGAAAATGAGAACACAGACAACAAGAGAGAAGTCAGGGAATAAATACCAAGAGGCATTTGTCCTGAATAATAAAGCTTTGTGTTGGTCAGGAAACTGCAAAAGGATGGAAGCAAATGACTACTAGAGGGACAAAACCCAGGAGGAAGCATCCCTAATGCTCCTTAAATTGAACCAAAAATAAAGCTAGCCAAGGATGTGAGGATGATATTTTAATCCTGCAGTGTATTACTTCATTCCAAGTTGGGAATTCTACTGTGCCATGCTCTTGTCTTGTTTACACTCCTGCTTCTTATCTCCCCATTAAATTTGTAAGAGCAGGACATATTGCTCATCTGTGGTATCTTCCCACAGCGCTGAGAGCAAAGCGGGTATTCAATAAATACTTGGGTATTGAAGTAGAAAAGGTATTAAGAACTGTGCTGATATCTCTTCAATTATTTTTCAGTTTAATGAGCACTAATACCCTGAATTTATACTCTATATTACACAGCTAAAAATGCCTACTTTGTTCTTACTCTTCTGCAGCAGACATCCTAGGGACACAATCCTTTAAAGATATCTCAGTTGTTCATCAAGAAGGAGAAAAATAGAACACAGTAGCTGTGATGTAGCTGATTATTTAAAAGTGTGTGCCTGTGGAGGTTCATTTTGATGAAACTGATTTCTCAATGGTCTCCTCTCTTAACTATTTTATCAACCAAAATTACTTCCACAAAGCATTGTTGAGGATGGGGAAAAGGTATTATGCTTGCCTTTCCCTTTACCAGCTGGGTGCATAATTCTCAACCCCTGAGCTCATCAAAAGATTAAGCAGATTTGAGATCCTCTGAGATCACTCACAATTTAAAACTTGTTATTCATGCTTCGGATGATAAAGTTGGAAACAAGACATTGGTGGAAGTGAAGGAAATCAACAGACTGTAAATGGGAGCTCCAGAGACCAAACCCCTTTTCACTTGGCTAGGTTTCCTGATCATTTACTCAGGTTTTTATTATGCAGCATATTATGCACTCATGTCATTTAGATTCCTGTCTCTAGCACATGGAGACAACAGCCTGTAAGATGGCAGCAAGAAGCACAACCACTGTGCATGCAATTTCAATGTCTTTGTTTTCTAGCATTTATCAAGCACAATGACATAATTCTAGAAGAGCTTTGGATAGCGTGGTGAGTGCGTGCATGGTATTCCAAGACAATGTTAGAATGGGTCCAATTGCCATGACAGAAGTCTGTGGCAGAAATGATTGGCATGTGGCTCTGCACTGCTTTTGGAACCAATTAATTTCATGAATGTCCTTCCATGAATGTTGGAAGGACTTTGCTGACATTTTACTCAAGGCCCTAACTTCTTCAGTGACTGCCTTCAAGACTCTAAGAAAAAAATCTAAGTTTAGACTCACGGATTAAAATTTCCAAGCATTTTTTCTTATTAGTGACTTGAACAAAACTAGTAACTGTCCCCTGCCCTCACCACACCAAAATTCCTGATTTTCTTTGAAGGCTTAGAGGAAAAAAAGTAGGAACTAAAGTTCAAAACCAAAAAAGCATAATCAAATTATTTTTAGAATTGACAGATTTTTTTTCCAGTCAATGGGTGCACAGTTTCAGTTAGATGGAGGGGAACTAAGTTCTATTGGACATCAAAGTGCAGTTGACAACAGCATATATTTCCAAAATAGTTAGAGGAGATTTTTTGATGTTCTCATCACAAAGAAATGAAAAATATTTGGCTTGATATGCTAATTAGCAGTATTTGATCATGCCACAGTGTATGCAAATATTGAAACATTACATCCCCTGAATATATGTAATTATTATTTGTGAATTAAAATAAAACTATAAAAAGTATGGAGGAATGGGCTTTTGAAGGGAATTTTAGATAGCTGACTAGACTTCAAAAACATTTTTGAATCTTAGAATATGAAATCATGCCAGATCAATGAGCATCAATAATATATACTCGGGGGCTGGAGCAGTGGCTCAGCAGGTACAGTGCTTGCCCAGCATGCCTGAGTATGCGAGTTCAAACCCCAGCACCATGTACACAGGGAAGTGTGGGAGCAACCAAGGCCACATGAAAAACTACATAAAATTGATTCTCTCTCTCTCTCTCTCACTCCCTCTCTTTCACTATCCCTCTCTCTTTAAAAAATCATACACACACACACACATACACATGCTAGGAAGGCCTTTGGCTATTACTAATGTACCCTTGTTTTATGTGGCTTTCACTTACGCCTACTTTCATAAATGGCTCTAGATTTTTCATAGAGCTCATATGGGTCAGGCTTCCGTGGGTCAAAGGCCTCTGTTGAGTCAGGAAAGGAACTCCGGTGAAGGGAGGGTGGGAAGGGCAGGTTCTGTGGTATGGCCGGAGCAGATAAACTTGTTTGAGGACTGCCTTGATTCTCCCATCGGTCCATTATCTGTAAAGTACAACAGAACAGAGAAAATGACTGATGATCAATTCCTCCCGGCTACTTCTCTCGGTACTCGTAAGCGGTACTCCCTTGCCTTATGGGCTTTTCTTCTGAGAAACTTTGAAAACATTAGTGTACATGCCTTGAAAGAACAGATCTTATTTCAGTATAATAAAGCATCAGTGACTGTTATAAGAGTAGTGACTGCCTCTTGAATGCAAACTTATATAACTTTGTCACCTGTTAGCTGGTAATCTTTAGCGAATTAATTTCTTTGATTCTTTTATCTTCCCATAAAGGTAAAAGGCATCTGAAGATAATGTATGTGGAAGTGTTCAGAGATGTTTGGTATTATTTGTTCCTTTTCTAAGATGCTTCCCATTTATTATACCACTTTACTAAAACAGAAGATAACGTAATCTATGTGCATATTCATTTGACACTTGTGGACATTCCAACCACCTCCTATACTTGAACACTCAATCTCTATCCTTACAGTTTACCGCAGTTATACAACCACCTGGGCTCTCAGGATTGCTCAGTCTTCTAGGATGTCTCTTTACGCTGATCTTACAATGCTGCTGTTGCTATCACAACTGTTAAATGCTTTCCAGTTATCCCCTCCCATCCACCACCTACTTTGATCTTCACCATAGCATCACGAGGAAGCTACAGTAAGAAGTGATCTCAGTGCTTTATCCAGGAGAAAGGGAGGTTTGCTGAGCTCACCTGCTATCACCACCAGCTTCACCTTTGTTAGAGTATTAATTGACTCCTCATTCAAATACAACTTCTGCTTTTCTGCTTTGGATAAACTTATGGTTTGTATAAAAGTTAGATCAGACTTAGGTTACCCTTTTGCCCAAAATTCTGTACTGGGTCAGGGTGGTCCTCAAGACAATGCCAAACTCCCTAAGCTGGGTATGGCAGTCTCCTCAGGACCCAGATTCTGCTCCTCTGCCTCACATCTGCTGGGGTCTCTCCTCTCCTCCCTAGGAGCCCAGGTCCTCTCCTGCCTCTGAAGCTTTCCATGCTTTCTTTATTTTTCCTTCTGCCTGCAAAGTTCAACCATTTCCACTGTCATCCCCCTCCCTCAGTTTACCTGGCTAATGGATTCAGATGCAATGTCTCCTCTAGTGGATGGCCTTTTTGGAGGTCTGACCATCCTGGGTGCTCTTATAGCACCCTCTACCTACCCCTGGCACTACTTGTCACACCCAACTGCAACTGCAAGTCCACCTATCCATGTGTCCTCAAATATATCATGCTGGGGACAAGGGCTATACCTTCCTCATCACCAATGCAAAGTAAGCACTCTGGAAATGTTCGTTTAATGAATAAATAAAAACAGGATTAAAACAAGGGCAACTTTTTCAAAGCACGTTTTGAAATACAGTGCATTGAGCTTGGCAGGATCATTGCTTTCTGTCCCCTCCTGCACTGTCCTCCTTTGCTCTCACATTGCCCAGTCGGGGCTCTCACTTCAGTTTTCACCTCTCTCTCATCAGTGTGTTAAGGCTGGAAGGGATGTGAGACATCAGAGATCTTCGTGGCCCATCCTGCCCACCCAGGACTGTGACAGGGGTTCAGGCTGAGCCTGTAAACCGGGAAGGTAATGGGCCACTGACTCTTATTTCAGCAGAGCTGGCTTTACTTAAATTGTTTTCTACTGCCTAAGATTTCTACTGCCTGAATAGTTTCTATACCTAATGAGGATAGAAAAGCTCTGGTCTAGTTCAGTTCCTTCATGTTAAATATAATCTCTAGAAGCACCGAGAAGGTAAGTGGCTTGTCTGAGGTACAGCAGTTTCCAGTAGCAGATCCTGGTCAGAACCAGCCTATAACTCTAACAGGAGGATAACTGGTAAATATGGTTGGAGTTCCAGTGAATTTCTACTCAGCAGAATTTTTGTTCCCATTTTATAATCTTCTTAAATTATTCACTTTGTAATTCATTTAAAAGCAAATTTCATACAGGTAGCCAATCTGGGTCTCTCTGGTCATCCATTCTGGGTGACTCTGCTATAATGTGGAAGGCCCACCTTTCTGGCTAAAAGCATAATCTTTTTCATCTATTGTCACTTTAACTGACTTTAGGCGCCATGTGAATGCATTCTGGTTGTGACTTTCTCCCTTACGTTTTCAAACTTAAGACACTGGATGCTAAAAAGTAAATAAATTAGAAATATGGGCTAAGATACTACAGTATCCTGCTTGTCAGCCTGCAGCTTCAGGAAGTAACTATTTTTTTTTTCATCTTGCACTGAAGGCTGTCTGATACCTGTATGAGTCTTGCTGGTATATGTATTGTTCATGTACAGTCA
Organism: Aplodontia rufa; assembly: GCA_004027875.1. NCBI lineage: Eukaryota > Metazoa > Chordata > Mammalia > Rodentia > Aplodontiidae > Aplodontia > Aplodontia rufa. Next base: position 38,493 of record PVKS010001929.1, read on the forward strand.
TTGAAGGAAACATGCTTTCAGGTGAAATATTGGTATTTCCAACAAACAATCATAAAACTACAGAACAAATAATGCTTTGGCACTATTTGGGAAAGTTTCTATGGCAGAGTGACCAATTCTGTAATTTCTCTAACACAGAGATTGGGAAATTAGTGGAGTCTAGTTCTTGCTTAGTAAAGCATTCACAACTTATGTGACATTCATCAACCCTTCAGACACTTTGTCAGCATTTCTTAAAAAACTGTAGAGTAGAAAATTCTTGTGCCCATGAAAAAGTAGACTCAAGTCCACTCTATTGTCCCCTGCCCTACTCCCTCCAAATTGAGTTTTCTGGTAGCTTCAAACCAGAAGACTGTAGAAAAAAGCATCTGCCTGCACCAGAGTCTGGGCCACACTGCCCCTTCTGAAGGGCAACTTCAGATGATTCCTCCCTACTTCCTTAGATACCTTGATCTCCGGACTTTTTCTTTCTACAAAGGACACGGTTCCTCTCTACCTTCATGAATCTCCTGAATTCTCACCCTGTGCCTTTGCTCAGGCCTGTGGCCTTCCTTGCTCTATCTTTCTGGCCTTGACCTTGAATTTGTGTCATTTGCTAGGCATTTAACAAGGCTATTCTGTAGGACTCACTGGTGTCCATACCTGGGTTGATTCTTACATCTCACTACAGCAAGGAAGAGTGGAAATGAAATTTTTTTCTATATCTGGGAGAAGACTGGTGCCTGTGCTGCCCTGGCTAAATGAGTGAGTGAAGGAATGAGTGCTGATGTGAAAGCAGAGTCCACTTAAATACCTGTGTATTGGTGAACACACAGTCCACACCCAGGTACCATGCTATAAAGCAGAAAGACCCTAAGACTTTTCACCCTAGCTTCTGATTCCACGGTATACTTAGGGAGTAGAGGGCTTGTTAATAATACAGTTATTTCTCCCCATAAAATAACTCTGTCCAGAATTTTTTTCTTCCTCTACAGGTTGGTGTATCTAAATCCATTCCCATCATAGAATCCACTCCTCATTTTAGGCAGGGTTGGGAGATGAAGGGATTTGCCTTGATTCTAACTTTGAAAAATGAACTTAGATCCCTTCCAGACAAAGAGAATGAGAGCACCCTATGATTAATGTTCTACTTGTTAAACAGGAAGTGACTTTCTTGACAAGGCTTCACTTAAGATGTGGGTCAGTAGGACAGAAGTGGGTCAGTGAGTGACACAGGACCAGGAGGAGGCTACATCTCACCAGGGATAACAATTTCTTACTCTAAGAGTTACATCAATTGTCTTTAGAGGAGAAACTATATAAATGCATATACTGTGAGTATATGGTCATATATTAGTTTCAGTTAACGATTCAGTCAACTATGTTCATTTCACAGAGTGATTTATTTATTGAGGGCTGTGCATGGGGGTCTGTTTTCTATGGGAATACTAGTTTATATTTTTGAGCTCAACATGTAGAGGTGCTGTTTTAAGCACCTTACATGGATTAACTCAGAATCCTTATGGTAACCTTGTGAGAGAGGTATTATTATTATCTCCATTTTACAGGTGGAGAGCTTAAGACACTGAGAGTTTCAGCAGTCAGTTCAAGGTCACTTAGCTAGGAAAGAGAAGAAGCAAAACTTGAACCCGGGAAATATACCTTTAGATTCTGTACCCTATATAATTAGATGATACGCACTACTGTTCAATATAGACCTCAGTCTAAAGAGTTCCTGCTAGATATATGGAGGATGCTAAACTCAAAGCCCTCTATCTTCACTCAGCTGAGGACCTGGAAGTCCATGCCTTAGTTTTTGTAGAGATGCAAGGGTTCAGGATTAATTGTACATTGAGTTCTATAAAACCTATTTTGGAATTATTGACTATGGGTGTAATTACTTATAATGACAGCAAATGCTGTAATTATGCCAAATGACATAATTTGTGTAAATGTGGTACATATAAGGAAATCACTAGATTGCATAATTATAGCACCATGATGAGGCTGCAAGGTTCCTGGTTAAATTAGATAAAGGTATGCATAACCATAGAACACAGATTTGTTTGGTGGTGATAATAAGGAGCTATTTAGAAGGACAAGATAAACCAAATTTTACTTTAAACACTTTTAAAGGTATTTGAAAAAATCCTTTTTTCAAGATCATATGCATCACTAAGTGATATACTAAGCCTGAATAGAACTGATGTTCTCTGTAGATCAGATGAGCCAAATGCTAGATGAGGACTTGCTTGGTCAGAATGCTCCGCTATGCCACAGTATCCTTTCAAGTATAGGATTTAGACATTCAAGTTAGGGTAGAATATTCCAAGGTACCATAAGGCAGAATTCCAGAAGACCAGTCCCAGCTCTTGGGCCTTGGGCAATTAATAATGTTAAAGTTTGGATGTGGAATCCCCCAGAGGACCATGTCCTTTGGCGTGGTCCTTAAGGTGGCACTGTTGGGAAGAGGTGAAACATCCACAAGGTAGGGCATAGTGGGAAGTCCTTGAGCCAATGGGGTGTTCCCTTGAAGGAGTTTTTTGGACCATGGCCCCTCCTCTCTTTGCTCCACCATATTCTCATGCTATGAGGTGTTGCCTCAACACAGGCCCAAAGCAAAAGGAACAACTGATCATGAACAGGAATCTTGAAAACTGAGCTAAAATAAACCTTTTGTCATTATAAGTTACTTATTTGTGTGTGTTTTATTATAGTTCTGGAAAGTTGACTAACACAAATAGTTTAAATTTAATGTCAAATGAAGACTCTCTAATTGTTAAAACAACTTGGCTAACCTAGCCTTACAAAAAACATTAAAACTAACCAGCCTCCTACACTGGCACAAAAATTGTAGCATGTTGCACAAGGAATCTAGGTCTAGAGAAGTTAGATGATGGTAGAGAGCACAGTATCTCAAGAAGATTCAGAGGCAACACTGAGTGATTGTTAGGTTTGGAACACATACAGCTTAGAATTAATATGTAATATAAATTTAGAATGTTTGTTATATAGAACTAATCATATATACACAGCTAGAATATATGTATGTGTATGTATACACACAGAGCTAAATAGTTCACACATACACACCATATATGCATACTGTAGAGATTAAAAAGGGAATATAAACATACATGGAGTTAAATCTCTTTTGGACCATATTTAACTCATAGGTCAAGACCTCTAAGCCCATAGTTCCATTTCCTAAAAGTTCCATGTTATAAAGTCTATGCAGTACTTGTGATAAGGGAAAGACAAAAGGTTTCCAAAGCATTTTCATTATACCAGAGTGAATGGTGTTAATTTTTAAAGTATATTTTTTAAATGGGCATAATTATCTTTAAAGGAAAGTAAGATGAGTTTTTCTTATATTTGGTGGATAAGTGTGATATAAAAGATCACAGAGAATTTGTTCTGACATCATCGAATCTCAGAGGTCACTTAATTCAACTCTTAATGGGATTATATGGTAACCAGAAACAAAGAAGCATAATAATTCCAACTTACTGGCTTTGGAGTTTTCCATGGAGAAAAGAAACCTGCAACAAAGAAAACAATATTTGAACTTTGAAATTATACCCTACTACTAATGGATGGCATGATATTAATTGTAATTCACTTTAAATTAGCTTACAGCAACAATAGCAGCAATAAAAATCTGGCATAGCTATGTAGTTTTCTTAAAGGAGCTCAAATATTTTCATTGGAATTAATTATTATTATTATTAATTATTATTATTAATTATTCTAAGATTTCCTTCTCTGGCAACCAAAAATTCTGAGGCACAGAGAAGGTGAGTGACTACGTGGCAAATAGCTGCTCCAGAAGGCCCCACACTGAGTTATCCTTAGGATTTGTGTCACCCAGCTTTAGCAAATGACTAGACAGACTCTAATATGGATAGATTAATATAGAATCAGTTTCTAAAGAGGTAATATGAACAAGCTTTAAGATACTGGAGGGAGCGGGGTTGGAAACATTTCGGGCCTCATAATCTAAAACTTAATCTAGCATATAAAGCAAAACGACTTTCTTCTCATATCCCATCTTTCCTCTTCCAACAATGTTAGTTCATGTGAATATTTGGTGATGTCTGAAAATGTTCAATAAAAATGGAATAATGAAAATGTGCCACATGCTATGTTTATCATCTTTAAAACCGAGATGTCCATAGTGGGAATAGTTGACAACCCTAACTCATTTATAGGAAATATCTACAGAAATCTGGACACACAATTACCTAGATATTTAAGCAAACCAGGCATGGCAAAAATACTAGTTGTATCTGAATGCATCATTGTGATGAACTGTGGATTCATTTTTATAAAAAGTGTGAAACTACATAATCTGTCATGTTTTTCAGCTTTTCTTGGAATCTGGAGTTCAATTTAAAGCTCAAATGTAAGAATCATCCTAACCAAGGAGCTTAGTGGAATTAGCTTTTTATCTGTCTTAAACACTGTGTCTCTCTTTTTTGACTAATGAAAAAAAGTTGGTTCAATGTGTGTTTCGATTAAAATTTAAAGAGGATGAGGCAGGAGGATTTCAAGTTCAAAGCTAGCCTCAGCAACTTAGTGAGGCTGGAAGCAACTTAGACCCTGTCTCAAAATTTAAAACAATAATAATTATAGGGCTGGGGATATTTTTCAGTGAGTAAGCACCCCTGGGTTCAATCCCTGGTGCCAAAAAAAGAAAGAAAAAATTTAAGGTCTTAATCATATCCTTTTTGAGAAGAGCTAAGAGTAAAAATTCCAGATAAATGAATATATTTCTTTCCTTGATTCATTGTGTAAAATGCCAATGAAAGAAATTGCCCATGAGTTAAAAAGTGGAAAAATGTTACCCTGCTAGTCAATCAGCCATTATTTTCCATGAAGGATAAAATCTACTTGGTGTTTTATGGAGTGGCCATAGCAATTTTCTTGAGAGCCGAGGTCCGTTGCACGTTTGTACATCAACACGTTCACTCATCTCCTGTCCTTCGGTCGTCATGACCTTCTTCCCAGAATGCCAGACAGATATGGAGTATCCGCCATTTCATGTGTCTGGGGTTGGGGGTTCCTTAGACTTTGATACAAAGGTATTGAAAGTGGCTCCTCCATTATGAGCTCTCATCTTCACATGCACATTATTTTTTTATTTTTTATTTTCCATCTCCATCCATTTGGGTTCAAAAGAAATTTGGCTTTAAAAGAAAAGAAAAAGCTTCCTATGGAAAGTATGCAATTGTCTGACCTCTCAGGAGTCATGGTATCAGAACCGAAATGGCTCAAGGAGAAGCCTGGTCAAGCACAGACCAGAGAGGGTGCTCCATTTGATCACCTTCACTCTTCCATCACTGGCACTGTGGCTTCAAATCTTTTGAAAACTATCTCATTCCATCAGTGCTCACACCGTGGGCATGACCCAGGGCTTTTTTACTGTCCCCATTATGGTAGCTTCTAGACTATTTCTAAATGCTGAGTTGAGTCACAGAGGCGCTTATCTCTGGAGTGATGGTTGCCCTTTCTGAGTCATTGTCAAAAAGCAGCTGCTTGCTCCAGACCATTCAGTAGTAAGAAAAAGTATCAGAATAGATTTCCTTAAAAATAAATAACTTAGGGGCTGGAGCGGTTGCTCAGTGGTTTCAGAGCTTGCCTTGATTGTGCAGGGATGTGAGTTCAAACCCCAGCACGACGTACACAATGAAGTGTCAGAACAATGAAAGCCAAATGAAAAACTAAATACAATTGATTTTCTCCCTCCCACCCTCTCTCTCTCTCTCTCCTACTGTCCCTCTCTCTTAAAAGAAACAATAAATAAATAACTTATGCAACCCCTTGTGTTTCTTTAGCAAATTATTAATCATGCTATAAACATTTAAATTAAGATGAATAGAAAACATCTATTTTGGATATACTCAATTTGGTCCTGATTAAGTCATAAGGTCAAGTTTTCTAAATGATTAAACTCCAATTTTCTGCTCAACTTCATTGAAAGAGCTATAGAAATGTAATAGTATGTGCCAAAGTGTTTTATGTTATAAATAATTTTTTTGTGCAGATGGCCCCTCTAGTAAATCTAGGCTATTTCAGTTAACATGTAAAAACAAATTAAAAATTTTAAGTCCTTTAGGAGAAACGAAGGTTATTATGTTGAGCTTATTTCTGAAATTATTCTGGTAGGAGAGGATCACAAGACTTCCAATATCTAGGAAGTTTCACACATAAACATACACATAATATACATAGGTGTATGTATGTGTTGTGTGGTGAATCACCATACTCTAATCAAATGGAAGAATTTCCTCTATTGGACAAAATTATTTAAAAATTGCCATATTCTTCTTTTGCAGCTTACCTTAGAGATCATACAGACACCATTCTCTGGGTCCCCTAAAATACATTAGCTCTTGACTGGTGTCCCAGCCTTTCTCTGTGCGAGGCACTTTGTTAGGGTTGCTTTGCTGAGACGATTGCTTTTGGGCTCATCACTCCCATCTCCATAGGGAAACAGGAGCAGAACATAGACAACGTGCCCTCAAGCCTTTATGAGGTAAGGTAGTCCCTTTTTACAAAAGCATATTCATAGAAAAATAACTTTTTATTTTTAAGAGTAATAATTTCTTTATGTTTTAGCTTCTGGAGTTTATTTCTTCTACTTGCATAGAAAACTGTATTTGAATTCTCCTAAGGGATGAAAATTTCTTTAGAATGACTTTCATAAGATCATTTACTGACTTGTATCTTCAGCATTGTAGTGTATATTTGTATATGTGTACAAATTCAATTTTTAATACTGAGTTTTTTAAAGAGAGAGAGAAAGAGAGGGTCAATTTTATTTAACTTTCATGCAACTTTTGTTGCTCTGACACTTTGTTGTGTATGTGGTGCTGGGGTTCAAATCTGCATCCTCGCCCATGCCAGCCAAGTGCTGTATGTAACCACCGAGCCACTGCTCCAGCCCAATACTAAGTCTTAAGATAACAAAAGCAAAAGACTTCAAGGTACAGTTATAAACTAAATAAAACATGGGCAGAGACATAAAAAAGAGAAAATAAATAGGAAAATTTAGATGTATCTAATGAGGAAATTTAGACGCATTTTAATTTAAAGCCCAAGCTGCATTGTCTCTAAAATCTGTCTTCTTTGGAACAAGAAATAAAATGTGTGTGTGCGTGTGTGTGCGCGCACGCATGTGTGCGTGCATGTGTGTATGTGTGCGTGTGCGTGTGTGTTTATGTAAAAGCCTAATGAGATGGGCAGAGAAATAGAGACATATTATAAATGACTTAGATAAGAAATTCTGGTAGTAGAAAATGGAAGAGGGGAAAAGATAACTCTGACTTCACATTGAAATTTAAGTTGAATTTTATATGACAACTAAATACAATTTTGAATAAACTATAGGAATACAGTTGCCAGATAAAATATAAGATGCCTAGCTAAATTTGAGTTTCAGATGAATTATATATTTTTAATATAAGTATGTCCCACATATAGCATAAGATATATCACATGGGCTATACTTACATAAAAATTATTCTTATTTCAATTTTGCTAGAAATTCTTGTATTTTTATTTGTTAAAACTGACCATTCCATATAGGAAACATTTATATATGTCCTAGGTAACAATGTAAAAATAAAAATAGTAACACCTACTGCAGGCATTATCTATTAACTTCAATAAAAAACATTATTTTATTGCCTTGAACCTTGCTTTAGATCCACCTCAGAACATTTCATTTGTCACACAGATCACTGGAGTATGTTGGTGGCCTGTTCATCAGTAGCCTGAGTCTCCCGGACTCAGAAGATGTAGAACTCAGTGGGCAACGTGGTGCCACAAAGGACCATTTTTAAAGTCCTCGATGCAGTAAACACACTGCCTCTTCCCAAATAGAATGACTCCCAGTGGCTCTGGGAGATCTGACTTCTGCCAACATGATATCCACCATGAAAGACCATCATCAGGGGAAAGCCCCCTCACAGTGTGCATTTGGGTGGTAATTTATTACTTTCTTTCCCAGGGCAGCAAGATGATGCATTTTTTAAAAAATCACCCCAATTTGAATATGGGATTAAAATACAATGAACAACCCATCCTTGCACCATAGATTTGGAACAATGCCAAGAAAACATTTTGAGACTTACTCAGGAATTTCCCCAAACAGAACTAAATCTCACCAGGAATTTCCCCAAACAGAACTAAATCTTTAAACCTGCTTCTATATTCCAGCTGATATACTCAACTCCTATTTGCAGAATGTGAAATAATTTCTCCTGGAGCTGAAATACCTACTAAAATGCATGATTCTGGTTTTGAAGATTATCATTACAATTTCATGTATTTTGCAGGAGATTCTACAGTTACAAAAATGACAGAGATGCTGGGTAAATACTTTCTATTTCTTTCTCTTTAAGCAGAAGTAGGAACACTTGAAATAAAGACCTGTTTCACTGCAGATTTCCATGTCCTGGGTTATTTAAAGCGGTGTGTTCTGTTTTGCTTAAAAAAGAAGACACATTTGTGTGAATATATTTAACATTTCTGAACTCTACATTGAAATACAGATGGTCCCTGAGTTGTAATGGTTCCATTTCCAATTTTTTTGGTCTACCCGTTGGTGTGAAAATGATGTGCACTCAGTAGAAACTGTACCTTGAATTTTAAACTTTGATCTTTTTCTGGGCTAGTGATGTATGGTAAGATACTGTTGTGAGGCTGGCCAGTGCCGCTGAGCTACAGCTCCAGTCAGCCCAGCAGTCACGAGGGTGAACAATGGGACTGTATATTTCACTGTCACTAAGCTGGGATGTTTAGTAGACCAGGTGCACTGGCTGCATGGGTCTATAATGAAACATCTCATCCTAATTAAGAAGGTAAATTTTTTTTTGTATATTTTAGTACAATTAAAAATTGAAAGAAATAAAAAATAGCAAAAACTGAAAAGGAAAAATAAAAGTGTACACATTTTACATATGAGAAAGACAGAGGAAAAAAAGTAGGAAATCAAGAGAATTTTTTTTTTCACTGTCCCTGTGATACCCTCCTGGAGGACCTGAAGCCACCTGGCAGCTGAACATTCATATAGCCCCCTTTACTCTTAAGTCACCCATTCTTTTGAAGGATACCAGGCAACAAAGAGAACTCTTGTTCCTGCTACATTTCTGAAAATATTTCAGGAACTGTGAGAAACTCTCCAATAGAGGAAAATGTTTTTTTTTTTTTTTTTTTTTAAAGGTTTCCCAAAGCAGAGAAAAAGCTGAAGGGTTTTTAGAATCTCCAGTTAGGGCTAATTTGGGAGAGAAAAATACCACTAATAAAGTTAATCCTTAATTTTTAATTTTCTCCAGCCTGGCAAACAGACCCAAGCTTTCCATCAAAAATTCAGCCTTTGGAAAATGTAAGCCAGCAGGGTAATGAGCTAATTTCCATTAAAACTAGTTCAATGTTATGCATTTTTTCCTGGTTTTTGACTGATTCATGTATTTCTTATTAGAATTCATTAAACAGGTTAAGCCCTGCAGTTCCTTTAGATAATTTGTTTAAGGTATTTGAAGTAGGTAAAAGGGCAATTTTTCTTAATGAAACTGACCCAGAGTGAGAAATGACCCTTCCCTTAAGCCAGTGTGGAAGGCATACTACTGGCCACGCTCAAACGTCCCGTTTACCGGGGGTTTCAGCTAAGCAATGGAGCACGGGCGCAAAGTGGATTTCATAGCAGTGGCCATCTTTGACCTAAGAATCTTTGTTTTTTAAAATTTTTATGTGATGAACTGAAATTTTCTTTGCAATGCTTTAAAAAATGATCCTGTCTTCATCTTTTAAATAACAACAGAAAATAAACACTATAGAATCATTTTGAAATGGCCATTTATCTCTTGGCTCTGTTCCTTCTAAAGAGAGCAGCCTGACCATTTCAAGTAATCTTGGTATCTAAGAAGGATAAATCCACATGTGCTGTCTTCTGATAACCTCATCTACATACAGGATTGATGCAAAAGAGCAAGTGAGACAGACAACCTCACATGAGACGGAAGCAAGGAACCAGAAAGGAAGACTTGTGCCGGAGGGTAAAACTCAGAGGGAGGTGTGTCTTGCAGAAAATGCTAACAACTACCCAGGGTTTGTTCCGAACAAGGCCAAGGGCACTGAAGAGAGGAACTGCTCGAATTCACAGCATGTTGTAAACAGCTGGAACCTAAACAGAAGGAACCTAACAGAGGCAGAGCCTGAAGATTCTGGAGGAAAGAGGGCAGTTACTGGAATCACTTCATGAGGAGATGAGAGGGTGGGATCTGGAGCCACCAGTGTGGCTGTAACCTTAAATTCGAGAGGAGACACCCAAGTCCTCACCAACAGTCTGGAGAAGATCAACCAAAGGCAACTCTGGCCCCCGAGGTCTCCACAAGGGGTCAGGAATGTGACTGCACAGGAGAATGGACTCAGAGTGGCTGAAAGTAGGAAGAATCAGTGGCAGTCTGTAAAAGTGCAAAGATGTAACAGGAAAGCGATTTCCAAGGCAGTATAATGGAGAGGTTATGCACACAGAATATGGGCTACAACCAGCTTGGGCCTCATTCCAGCTCCGTGCCTGGCTGGTTATATGGTATCCTTATGTGGGGAGGCATAGATTCTCATGGTTGTCTCTTGGGGTCTGAGGGAGATCCTGAGTTTGCTTGGTGGCTTATAACTGGGTGACTATGAATAAGTCCCCAAACTTTGTCAAAAGCTCAGATTTCTTATCTGTAACAAAGTAAGCATAAGAATAGAAATTATTTTAATTTTTTGCTACTGAGGATAGAACCCAGGGGTGATCTATCATGACCCCTTTAATTTTTTTTTTTTTAATTTTGAGACAGCCTATCATTAAGTTGCAGAGGCTGTTCTCAAACTTGTGATCCTCCTGTCTCAGCCTCTTGAACAGCTAGGATTACAGGCAAATAATCCGAAGAAATACTTTTCAAAAGAAATACAAAGGATTTGCAAATATATAAAAAGATGTTCAATATCATTAGCTATCAGGGATACCCAAATCAAAACTACAATGAGATTACAGCTTAAGCTACTTAGAGTGAATATTATCACAAAAGAAAAAATATCAAGTGCTGGCAAGGATATGGAGAAAAAGAAACTCATACCCTGCTGATGGGAGTGTAAGTGAGTACCATCACTATGGAAAACAGTACAAAGGCTTCTCAAAAAGCTAAAATTAGAAATATCATATGATCCAGCTATCCCACTTCTGGGTACACACACACACACACACACACACACACACACACAAAGAAAATGAAAGGAGCATACCAAAGAGATATCTGCACTCCATGTTTATTGCAGCACTATTCACCATAGTTAAGATATGGAATCAGCCTAGATGTCCATCAACAGATGAATAAAGAAAATGTGGTGGATATACATGATGGAGTATTATTCAGCCCTAAACAAGAATGAAAGTTGTCATTTAAAGCAAAGTGTATAGAATTGAAGGACATTACGTTAAGAGAAATAAGCCAGACACAGAAAAACAAGTGTCACATGTTCTTTCTCATGTGTGAAAGCTAAAAAACCTCCATCTGAAAGCAGAACAGCAGTGACTAGAGATTGGAAGGGTTTGTGTGTATGTTTGGGGGGAGAGTAGAAAAGGGAGTTTAGATTTGATCAGTGCCTGTTGTATACATGTGTGGAAAGACCACATCAAACTCCACCAATATATACAATAAATACGTTAATTAAAAATGAATCAAAAAAGGAACCTAGAATTTTAGACCTAAGACTTGCTGAATCAGATCTGCATTTTAATAATCCCAGATGATTCATATGGACATGTACACCTCCCATGACCCTGCTAATTTTTATGATATAAACTCTCATCTTACAGGTGCTAACATATGTCTTGATTTTCTGAGGTTCCAAGCTCAGAGATGTGCCTATTTTGGCCTATTAACTTCATCAAGCATCCCTATGCCTGATCTTTGTACTTCAACTTTTGTGTGTGTGTGTGTGTGTGTGTTAAATTGGGGATTGAACTCAGGGGCTCTTAACCACTGTACCACATCACCAGAACTTTATTATTATTATTATTTAATTTTGAGATAGGGTCTCACTAAGTTGCCTAGGGCCTCACTAAGCTGCAGAGGCTGGCTTTGAACTCGTGATCCTCCTGCCTTAGCCTCCCTAGCCACTGGGATTACAGGTGTGCACCACCATACCTGCCCCATATGAGTTTTGTTTTTTTTTTTTAAAGAGGGACAGTGAGAGAGAGAGAGAAAGAGAGAAACAACTTTAGTTTTTCACATGGCCTTAGTTGCTCCAACACTCAGTTGTGTATGTGGTGCTGTGGTTTGAACCCGGGTCCTCGTGCTTGTCAGGCAAGCGCCGAAACTGCTGAGCCACCGCTCCAGCCCCCCATATCAGTTTTTTAAGTGTTACTTTTTATAGTGTCTGATGATTCCAAGTATGTTTTCTCCATTTCTTCTGTTATTTGCAGTAAGTCTTTTTCAGTGTCATACTCTTCCTCCTGGTTTTCAGGGTTAATTATCCCTTTCTTATACATGCTTAATTATAAATGACCAGCATACTCTACTGATGTAAAGATCAATCTAATTTCCATTTCTCTACTTTTATATATCTAGATATTTTTTTTAAACCAAATTGTGGAATATAGCCCGAACTGATGTTTCTTTGTTTTTTTTAATTAAAAATTTTTTTTAATTAGATGAATACGGAGTTACAGTTGAGGGGGAATCATTGTCAAACAATCAAGAACATATGTATATTTACATAGTTATCCAAGGCTGATGCCATGTCATGGAGGCCCCCCTTGGAGAGCAAAAATGATGTTTGTTTCTTGTTTTGACTGATGTAACCAGCTAAGGAGTGAAATCAATCTTCATTTGGGACTACGGCTCTCCTGATTAACATCACTTAGGTGCTGTTGTGGGATAAAGTACAAAAGTCATGCGATTATCCTGGTGATCTACTTTCCAATAATCAAAATCTCAGAACTTAGAGATTAAGAACACTTGTTTGCTTTATATGGGAATTCTTGATGCCACTAATCTCTTTCCCTGCCCTTCATCCCTTCCTCCCTCCCTCCCTTCCTTGTCCACCATGTTCTCCTGTAGAACCTTCCAGAGGGAAGGAAAGGTGGTTCTGTTGTGGAGTTACAGCCTCCATCTCTGTCCATGGTCACAAGGAGGAACCTTACTGTCCTTGTTTGTGAATCAATGCTTTATGAAACAGAGAGACAAAAGATGATCATGGGTGCCACCTTAGCTTGGATTCTCTCAACAACAGACCCTGAGTTGGGAATTAGAGTGACTGCAGGAAGCATAAAAAGAAGAATGGGAAAAATGATGAATCGGGGAAGGGAAATATACTAATGAACAGATTATCCCTGTGAGAAACTTGGGCTTAGACCCCATGTGGATCTTCTGAGGATTTTTTTTTTTTTTTTTTAGAAAGAAGGACAGTGAGAGAGAAAGAGAGAAGCAATTTTTATTTCGCTTTTCACGTGACTTTCGTTGCTCTAACACTTCGTTGTGTACGTGGTGCTGGGGTTTGGACTTGGGTACTTGCGCATACCAGGCAAGTGCTGTAACCACCAAGCCACCTCTCCAGCCCTTCTGAGGAGTTCTAAGAACACACACCAGAAGGCCAAGACCCTGGCCCTCCACTCACTGTCCCCACTGAGGGATAAGGATTGCTCCTCCAGAGTTTAACTGTCCTGTATTTCTGGGTTGTGCCTGTGCAAGGTCAGGAAAGTACCTGTGGTTCCCAGGAAAGTTCTCTGGTAGAGAATAAGACACTGGCACCCCAGGCAGGACTCTGCCAGCTCACTGGAGATGTCCACAGTTGCCTGGGAACTTGCTGAGCTGAGAGGGTGCAATTGAGACATGACAGCATCTACTACGGGTGCTGTGGACAAAAACAGGCAAAGTATACAGGTAATGGGAGGAAAATCGAAGCAAACGTGTACTGACAGTGATTAGTTTTGAAACACGGGATTTCTGCAGCATTAGGATGGGGATGGCAAATGAGCTTCAGCTCTCAGGCCCTCTCTGATCAAGGAGCTGCCTGGAGAGCTGTGTGGGGGAGGATTCTCAGCAAGTTCAGCAGGGCCTTGTTATCTTTATCAATTAGCAACCCCAGCCAGGAAAGGGAGGACAGCATGGTGGCCCGTGGGCCATGATTTCTCCACCCTGCTTTAAAGGGGACACTCTTCTGTTTTTATTCTTGAAATAAGAGTTTAGTGAATGTATCTTTAATAAAACTTAATAAATTCTTCCTCAGATTTGGGTTTTAAAAGGCACAGCCTGTGGAGTACCTGGTTAATGGGAGAAGTATCCAGTTATTGATGTTACGAACAAGACTGAGCTAGACTTGGAGGCACGGTGGTTAAGGCAGCATTAGCTACATCATTGTGGTATACTTTTTTGGTAAACATGCTAACTTTTTCTCCTACTGATACATAAAAAGTGAAATAGCCACAGTGTTAACTGAAAGTATAAGGACATCAAAGGCAGGCAAGATGAGATAGAGTCAATACCTGGTCCTAGCAGCAATGATAGAGTCACTGCCCGGTCACAGCATCAATGCTGAGACAAGGATCATTCACCTGTGGAAGTTCTAATGAGAAAAATATCACCATTTCCCCTCAGATATGATTTGAACTATCTGAGTCCAAGGACAAGTACAATGTAAAGCATCAAATTTATTTCAATAATATCTTGTGCCATTGTAATCCAAATCGATTTCAAGTCCTGTGATCATGACTTGCGAAAGATTCCCCAACTCTCATGTCCAGAGCCTGCTGCAACTGAGTCATCCACCATCAGTACCTGCTTGGCCCACTGCAGCCAGTCTATCTGCCACCGGCTCCTGCCCTGTCCCATCTGCTCTTCACGCCGTAGACACAATAATCTTTTCAAAGCATAAATCTGATCATGTCACTTCTCTACTTAAAACCCTGTAATCGGCTTCCCCATGCTGGTAAGAACAAAGTGAAAATCCTTTGGAGAACATTCATCTGTCCCCCACCCATTTATCTAGCCTCACCCTGTGGTGGCACTTCACCCACCTGCTTTCCTCTCTCACTTTCAGTATCGGGTCCTTCAGACCCTCTTAGCTCTCTTTCAGGTACTAATTTTATTTTAGGTTTAACAACAAAGCTTCTTGTATTATAGTTTTGGGGCTGGATGTCTGACATCAGGGTGTTGATAGGTCTGGTTTCTTCTGAGGGCTACAGGCAGCAGGGAAACCTTTTCCAGGCCTGACTCCTGCCTTCTGGTGCTTTGCTGGCAAACCTTGGCGTCCCTGGCTTCTGTTACATCACCCTGATCTCTGCCTTCATCTTCACATGCAATGCTCCTCGTTTGCTTGTCTGTCTTGAAACGTACCTTTTTTTTTTTTTTTAATATGGACAATAGACATATTAAATGAGGGCTCCATGCTACTCTAGTACAAACTCATCTTCAATTACATCTTTAACATCCCTGGTTTGCAAATGAGTTCACATCCTGAGGTACTGGGAGTTAGTTGAGGGTGGAAGTTAGAACACAATTCAACGTGTACAACCCCTTATATTAGCCTACTTAGGTCAAAGTTCTTGCATCTGTTAAAACTGGGCTTAAGGGAAGACTTCCTGTGGCAACTTCTTCTGTAACCCATGGATCTAAACATTACCTGATCTTATATGTATTTTCTGTTTGCGACTGATTCTCCAACTATCAGCACAGTACCTTGGGCAGGTGCTCAATAAACGTTTCTTGGACGAGTGAAAGAAACATCAAAATGTATTTTTACTAATATTCAAATTTTTATTTGAGAAAAAATTAGTATGAGAAAAAAATCTCATACTTTGCAGTTTATTTGGATGGTAGTTTTGGTTATATTGTTGTATATTCCTTATAAAATCTGTGTGAAGGAGACACAAAGGAATGATGACACACATCTTACAGAAACCAAGGTTCTGACAGTGCCTTTTCCAGGGCATGGAAGAGGGAGGTGGCAGTAACAGGGCTTGGTCCACATGCTGTGTGACTCCAAGTCTGCAGTTGGCTTCCCACAGCAGTCTGTCAGACTGGGAGGACAGGTTATTATGCAATTAGCAGACCAGTTAATGATCTTGTCCTAAAACCTTCCAGGCCAAAAAATCAACTTGCATTATCTATCTGTGTGTTGCCTTTTTGGGTTTTACGTTCAATGGAGCAGGAAAGGCCAGCAGCAGCGGCCACTTGGTGGCCCAGTGGGGACTGTAATGTGGAGGATGAATTACTGGGCACATCCTGTCCTATTATGTACTGGCTTCTTGGAGACATCTCTATAAGTGGCATCATTCCAATATGCTGTTCTATTTAGGAAGGAAAGTTCACACTGGTCAGAGACACTGTGAAATCCCAAATGTATAGAACTAGGGTGAGAAAGACAGGACAGACCAATGCAAGGGAGCCAGATGGGCTTGGGAAAAGAATAAAGTCCCTACAACTCCAGTTTTCCAGAATGTCATCTTATCCTCCTTCATAGATGACACAATGAAGGAAAGTCTCCATGGCCGTCCTGGGATTATTACTTAATTTGCCACAGTTGGACTCCTGATTTTTTTTTTTAAGAGAGAAGGACAGAGAGAGAGAGAGAGAAAGAGAGAGAGAGAGAGAGAATCAATTTTTTATTGAGTTTTTCACATGGCTTTTGTTACTCTGACACTTAGTTGTGTATGTGGGTGCTGGGGTTTGAACCTGTGTACTTGCACATGCCGGGCAAGTGCCGTAACCGTCAAGCCACCACTCCAGCCCCTGATGTATGTTTTAAAAGCTCTCAACAGGTTGGAGCCACAGGGGATCTTCCTGTCACCCAACACCTCACACAGATGTAGACTCAAACGTGTCCCGCTGAATCATTGCAGAGTGGACAACGTAACCACCAGAGGTGCTTGATCATCAGTGATAGTCTTTCTCATGAGGTAAATCAGTACCCAATCTAGCTGACTTCTGAGCTAAGCAGTACCATGCTTTGCTTCATTTAATCTTAAGAAAAATCATGAAGGCAGAGGCCACCCTTGGCGCTGGCAGAATTTATTGTTAACCATTAACATTTAGTAATCCTTCCATAAATATCCTTCAGTTAAATTCACTTCAGTTGTTAGCTTATTTCTGAATACATTCCCATTATCAAGTTACCTTAAAAAAATAACACCCACAGATGATGGAGAATTTCAGGTTTCCGATAACATTAATGGCTAACCCTAATAGGTTTTCATAAAGCATGAGCTGCTCTTTGTTACCTACATACAATAGATGAAGTGCTTTATGTTGCTTTGATCTACCTAAGGACTGTGGGTCTGGTTCACTTTTAGAAGCCTCATTAGTGTCTGGGATTATTTTCACCTTAAGTCATACACACAGCATCAGTGGGGACTGGATCTAGATTTTTTCTTCCAAATGGAATTAGCAAATCAAGAACACAGTGTTACAGCCAGAGCCAGCAGATTACAGCCCTGCAGGCACCTGTCTCAGCTGGCACCCTGCTCGTAGGGAACCTGGTGCTCTATCACAGCGACAATTCCTGCCTCCTCTGTCCTTATCTACCTCCCACATGAAGGGGAACAGGAACATTATCTTCCTTCTGTTATGGAGGAAGGTCAAACTGTGCCTCTAACTGCTGCTCCTGCTGACGGGGCTGCTCTGACTAATGATGACTAATGTTCCACAGGGGAGCCCGGAGACGGCCACCGCTACCTTTCTAATGAGATCACGGTTCCCTCCCAAGTCCCCATTTTCTCACTTCACAGTGCTCCCTTGGGGAGGTCTCCTTTACTCTTGGGGCTTTAGTTTCTGTCTGCTTGAGAATAATCTGCAGTGTTGTCTTTCTAATCCTGACTTCTATGACTTATTCTCAGCTCTAAGCATTCTTCCCTTCTCACTAGATAGTTCACTCATGTGTTCATTTACTTACTCACAATCAAATGAATATTTACTGAATGCCTACTACAGGCCTAGCACAGTCTGTCTGGATAGCTTACTAAGAAATGGCAATATTTTATTTTCTTGAATCTGCTACTCCCACCTCACCCCATTTCCCCATATTTCCCATACTCTTCCAGGGTGAGTTCATTTTATCTCCAGAGTTTCTCCCACTCCTGGAAACTTATAATCTCTCTTTAAACCAGCCTCATCTTTCCCTTGAGGTGAAGCTCAAATGCCTAGTGGTATCTACTACATTGACCATCTCTTCCTCTAAAACTTGCTCCACCAGTAGTAGTCCCTAAACCAATAAATGTCTCTAGCAACTACAAGACTTCCAAGCCACACACTTGGGGATCACCCCAATTTGTCTTCTCTACATTGCCTCCACATTCTATCAGTCCTGCATGCTTTCCATCTTTGAAGTATCATCAGCTTGGCGCCTAGTATTGATTCAGAACCCTAGAATCTCATAACTTCTTGCTTAAAATATTTTTTAATTAACTGCTCCCTACTTTCATCTATTCTGTTTCCTCAATCCTTTCTATTGCTGCTAGAGAAATCTTTAAAGGTGCACATTGGGGAATGTCCCTTCTCATTTCTTCTATACTGGTGTCCCTTGTGCTGGAGAATGGTGTCCAAACCCCTATCATATACACTGCTCCATGATCTGGCCCTGCCTGCAGCTCACTTCTTTAGAAGCCCTACTCTGCACAGATTTCTCTCTCTCTATCCTGCTCCATTGGAAGTTCTCAGAACACCCAAGATGTTGACAACTTCTCTTTGCCTTGTCATTCCCACTTATAGATGACACTCCCTCCCCCTCCTATCTTTCTGGTAACAGGTTACTTCTTTTGAAATCTTATCATGAGTACCACTTCCCCTTTGGAATGGATTCACCACTTTCTCTTCTGGTAGAATTGACCCATGTTGCCTGTGTCCCCCATGGTACCCTGGTTGCACCCTTATCATAGCATCAGGAATAGGTGGGGACACTTGGGCTAAGTAGTTTATAAATCTCTTGAGGGTAGAGGTCATATCTTCTTTGTCTTTGCATCTCCAATGCCTACCAAAGTGACAGGCACTTAATGTATACCAAGTAAATACATACATACATAAATATTGGCAATATTTATCCTGAAAAGGACCCTGTAGTTTGACATTCTGTCTGCTTTTAAGGAATTATTTTCCTTGTTAGTCATGTACTCTACTTCCCTCTCACAGAAGACAACAACAAAGGAAAACCAGTCTATATTTTGGCATGAGACATACATTAGATTTAAGTAACCTGACTGTGGGATTGTAAAACAATTGAACTAGAGTAGACCAAAGTGAATATCTGCTCCAAATCTTTCATTTTTACAGAGGTGGAAAGTGAGCCTTTCATTGATGTACCATGAGATCACATTGCTAATTAATAGCAGAATTAAGACAGAATTCCCTTCTTGCCCTGCTATGTTAGAAAGACAACCTTTGTTGAGCTTTGACTGGGTACCAGACACTGGTCTGGATTGCTGATAGATGTTTCCCCCATGATCTTGGCAAAAAAATGTGTAGGAGCCAGGTTTATAATCCACATCTTGTGTTTGCTCTTCCTTCCTCACCTCTCCAGGATTATCATTCCTGAGCACACATGTGTCTTCCTTGGATCACCGTGACATGTTAGCCAGTCATTTTGTTGATCTTCAGCATCTTTTGGATTACCTCATAAGCCTTTCTCAGTTTTTGAGTTTGACCTCATGAACTCTGTGCAGAAGTCTCATCTTTCCCATCAATGACTCCATCACTTAAATTCCCAAGATAGGTTCAATAGACCCTTGGTTTTTCCTTTACTAGTCTATTCTGGCCTCTCCCATAGGTTTCTGAAGAAGATGGTGGGTCCTTCACATGGCCTATCTTTAGCAGTATTTCACCTGCCCTTCAATTTCCCCATTTACTCACAAAGCACCAGTATTTCTGGATACTTCTTTGTCACAATTTGTCACATCAAAGGGCTTATTATTTCAAATTAAGTTAGGTTAATTTCAGAATTGTTTTCAGAACTAAATGGAATTCATTGTCTAGAACAAAAAGATGGTTGCTTAGCATGATGCTGTGAGAAGGCACCAGTGGCCAAAATCCAGCTCAGAAGGTAAAAGAATAACACAGTTCATGCAGAGTTAAAGGAGAAATTAAAGCGATGGCCAATTTGATAATTCTAGATTTAGGGAAATTGAAGTGGTTTGTATTATCAACATTCTGTTTTCTAGAAGATGCTGACAATAGAATAAGATTATGAGTGACAGCTATAGATTTAAAAATATTAAATATGCAAAACACTACTCTTTCAAAAGCCCTGGACACTTCCAAGTGGTCAGAAGTTCATGCTAGATTTCACCTGTTGGGTATGCATATCCGGTAGCCACTTGCTTAAGTGTATTTGCCTGAAATGCACCCCAATACTGGATGGTTTCAGTCAAACACACCATGTTTTATGGAATGGCAAAAAAAATTGGTGTTGATTTCTTTTTGTGTGCAGCAGCTGTTTCAATTCATGTACACAATCTATCAGTAAGTTTCTTAGCCTGCCAGCTTCACTAGCTTTATGGAGAGAAATAACATAAAACAAGAAAAAGCGAAAAACTACAAATAAGTCATAATTCCGAGTCCTTACTTTATTTAATCTTCTCAACAATCCTGCAAGACAGGTTCTCGTGCCATTCTTCTAAATGAAGTAACTAAAGATTTAGAGGGAGGAAGAGTAACTTATCCCAGTCACACAGTGACACAGTGAGGATTTTAACCCTAGTTTGGAACCCAGTACTCTTTGGTTTTATTTTTAAAGAGAGAATTTTTAATTATTTTTCACCTGGTCTTTGTTTTTCCTGCAGTTAGTGGTGTACGTGGTGCTGAGGATGGAATCTGGGTCCTGGTTCAAACCAGGTAATTGCTCTATTCGGAGCTACCTCTCCAGTCATTGAACCAAATATTCTTTCTCTCTCTCTTTCTAAGAGAGGGACAGAGAGAGAGAGAGAGAGAGAGAGAAATAAATTTTATTTAGCTTTTTCATGTGGATTTCGTTGCTGTGACATTTCATTGTGTACAAAGGTACTGAGGCCCAAACTTGCGTCCAGTCAAGTGCTGAAACCGCCAAGCACCGCGGAGTCACTGTTTCAGCCCTGAACCCAATCAATATTCTTAACGTCTGTTTTTGAAAATGGCTAACGTGACATTTGAGCACAACGTCTTTGACTGCTACAAGAAAGCCAACGGCAGTGTGATGTAGAGTCCAACTTTTGCCATGGGATATTCTTATTTTATGGGGCTTGTTTCATTGCAGGTACTTTGTGAATTAACAATGAAAAAGAAGGAAAGAGAAATTCCATAATTAAGTGGGAATTTATACCCAAAGCATGGAAATTACTCAAACTATAAGGAAATAATTAACATCGAAGGAATAGTATTTGCCATAAAAAGAAAATATTGAACCAAACCCATACAACTTAACTAGGGCTGAAGAAATCACCAGGAAATAATCAGGGAAAAAGAAGTCTACCTCATGAAACAGGGTCATACTTTAAACAACACAGCTGTCGATCTTTCTGTGGACCATAAATAGCCTAAACTCTCTCACTGGGAGAGCCTGGGTGGTGACCTGGCTGGATGTCTTGGCCCTCAGTTTATTACACTGCCATCTTTGAGGTGTGCAGGTTTTATGCTTGGAATTTTTATCTTTTGGACTTTTGAGTGTTGAGTCTTTATGACATTTGAGTTTAAGGGTTTTTTATCTTTTACGAAATCATTCTTCCTTTTAGGAAGATCAGAAAAAAACATGTGTGTTTCCCCACTCTGTTCTCTAGGCCATTTGTTCTTTCACCTTTCTTAAAATGCTCCCCACTTTCAAAAGTTCTTTGCACAAAAAAAGTGCTCTCATATACTTAACCCATAAGTTTGAAGAACCGTCCAGAGATGGTTTTTTTTTTTATTTTTGAGTCAGCTTTGAGATTTCTGGAAAGAGGAATTGTATTTTAAAAGCTCTTTTAAAGAAGGGAAATCATATACAATGATGATGACAATCCAATTTAGAAGAGAGGATAAAACTACTTCAAAAGTTCTGAGACTTTAAAGAGATCCTGACAAATGAGTTATGTTATTATATAGTTTAAAGAAATAGTAACCAATAATTTTAAAAATATTATCAATAAGCATGCTAAATAATCTAAGATAATTATTAATGATATGGATAAGGACTTAATGAAGTCATTTACTTCACCAAAGCCATTTAGAGTTAATGCTACCAATCTTTTTTTAAAATGATTCATGGCAGTATTTTATATTGCTCCTACCTTTTCTCTATTATAATGAAAACAGATTTATGGCAAAAGCCAGCAGGCACCCAGTATAGAACTTGTGCATTTTTGAGTTTAAAACTGGAAAGGGACTAGATGAGTATAAAAGAATACTATTTCATTCATCACTATTAAGTCTATTCTTATTATGGTCCCTGCTTTGTTGCACACTAGGATCCTTTTAAAGTGAATTTGCTCCCACATCTTTTAAGCTTACAGAGAGCAGTACAATTGACTTGCAGAAGCAATCACTCTTTGGAACATTTATCATCCCTCTGACTAGCATCACATAAAGCCCCGGACCGCTTGAATCAAAGGCAGGAATTATGGGAAGAGATCACAGATTTCATTGTAAATACAAGTTTGTTCAGTTAGTATTTCTGTAGTTTTAGACTAATCTGCCTAATCTGGGGTTTGAGATATAGGAACAATGAACAGGGCAGAGTTTATGCAGGAAGAAAAATTATGCTTTTTCTTGGAAGACTTAAGAAGGAAGATTTCACCCCTGCATGAAGGATCTCCACTCATTATTCTTCATAATTATTTATATTTTAGAGTTAGTTATAAATTACTCTTCTTGGCTTTATTTCACCAAACATGATTTTTTTTGGGGAAGGGAAGTTATCAGTAAATAACTAACACAGTTTTCCTATATGCCTTATTTCAAGAGTCACCATTCCCAGAGGAAAGGCCTCAGGGTGAGTGAGATTTCTGGAAATCTACTTCTCTACCAGTCATCACTCAGCCTTGAGTCACTGAGGATGCAGGGATCCTCCGCATGTTCCCTGGACCCCAGGCTGCTTTCCCCAGCACGACAACAGGCCCTCCAAGTCTGCACCTTCTACCGCCTCAGAAAGGGCTCAGCAGGTGCAGGCCCTGCAGAGATCCTGGAAGCAAATTCCCTGTGGGCCTGGCCTTCTGAGCAGTCCTTCCCCAGAGTCCCTTTAGCGGTATTTCACAACTACTGAGTCTCAAAGCTAACAACTCACCAGAAACCAGTCGTCGTGCTGCAGCAACCTTTCAGTTTGAATTTGAACCCATTTGTTTTCAGAGATTACAAGAGATTCATTCACATGAGATTCATTCACATTCATTCACAGAGATTCATTCACATGAGCAAGGTTGCCCTTCAGCCCCCACTAGGAACTCTGCATCTCTGGTTTTTATCATCAATAGGGTCAACCAAGATGACTGATGGAGGCCTTTTGCATACTTAATGTTCTTGGTATTCGTAGAAACTGTACAGGTTGAAGTTCTTTGGAGTGTTTACTATGTATTTGGCTCCAAGTGTTCACATCTTTGCACACCTCGGGGCTTTCAAAATAGAATTTTATGGTATAACACTGAAAGCAAGACAGCTGGAGTATTGGTTGGGGGTAAGATTGCTTGAAAAGTCCACATTTTATGAAGGTTGACCAGAGAGAGAGCCCAATTTCTTTCTGAACATTCCAAGCCATGCAGTGCTCTGGGTAAAAGCTCCACTTAAGCATAGACAACTTCTGAGTGATTAAAATATTCCTAGGTAAATTAAAATTCTTTCAAGTCCTTAAGCATTCAAAGGTAGATGGTAGATCTGTTTCTGCTGTCCTTTGTGCTGGCAGCCACACTGGGCAACTCCAGGGGGCACCGTTCAAGTGCTGGTCTAAGATAAAACAGGGCTTCTCAAACTACCTCTGGCAAAAGAACAGTTTAAAACATTGTTTTCAATCCATCAGCAGCCATCACTTTTATAAAAAGTTATTAACTAAAAGAAAAATAAAAGCCCCTAATTAAAATTATTTATTCAGCAGACACAAAATTACTCATGTCAGTTTGCTGTGATAGTTTGCAATGCATAATTTCAGTGGTTTTTTTTTGAGCACTGGTAACAACAGTCTCTGGACAGTTACCAGCCCCCAGGCCACACTCTGAGTAGCTCTCACGGGTCTAGGACATAGATTCTGTGTGGTGTCCTCTATAGTTGTACAGAGGTCCTGCTTGGGCCCCAGGCATTTTGACAATTTAATTGTATAGCAGGAACAATCCACACTTATAATGTATTTAAAAAGGGGGCAGCAAAAACTTTTCTCAAATGAGACTTTGGTATGATAAGCAAGTAATTGGTTATAGACAAAAAACAAGGCACTACTGTCCTTATTTCAACCTTATTTCTGAGCCTTGAGACCAATTTGGAGTTGGGACTTCACATCCATGCTCATTAGTTATCTGATGCCCCTGGCAGTGAACGAGACCTTTTTCAGTTAACTCAAATATTCTGGCCAAAGTCCAAGTTGAGTAATTTCCTCTCTCTGCACGAAAGCCTCCCGCCATTCAAATTCTCCTTCCTCTTTGAAACTACTGTGTATTATCACAGATTGCCTCTGAAGAGCTGTCACTATAAATTTTGGAGGTAACTACCTTTTTCTGCCAGGTGAAACAACTTTAAAAGGCTTGAGGCTTTATAGATGCTGCTGTCACCCAGAGCTGCCCGCACGCAGCCCTGGTCAGCCCCACTGTGTTTTTCAACATAACTGGCAATGGCAAGCCCTTGGGCTGCATCTTCTTCAAGTTATTTGCAGACAAAATTCCAAATAAAACAGCAAACTTTCATGCTCTGAGCACTGGAGAGAATGGATTTGGTTACAAGGGTTCCTGCTTTCACAGAATTATTCCAGGATTTATGTGCTAGGATGGCTTCACCTGCCATAAAGGTACTGGAAACAGGCACAAGTCCATCTATGGGGAGAAATTGAATGGTGAAAATTTCATCATTAATCACACAGATCCCAGCCTTTGGCCCATGACAAATGCCGGACTGAACACAAAAGGTTCTCAAGACGGAGTGTCTGGATGGCAAGCATGTAGTCCTTGGGAAGGTGATAGAGGTCATGGACATTGTGAAGTTGTGGAGCGCCTTGGGTCCAGGAATGGCAAGACCAGCAAGAAGACTGCCATTGCCAACTGTGGACAGTTCGAGTTGTGTTTTATCTTAACTACACACTGTCTCTTCTGTAGCTCAGGAGAGCACCTCTCCACCGCATCTGCTTACAATATAATTTTTGTGCTCTCACTGAAGTTCTTTGAGTTCCATATTTCCCTTATATCTCTCCAAATTTAGTTGAATTGCAAATTTAAGTTTATGATTAGGAATAAAAAACAAATAAAAATGACAATAAAATACGCATATATACATGCATATATGTAGGTGTTTATTCCTGTATGAGGCATATAAATATAGCCTCAAGGAAAACACTGTACGCTAAATGTAGTAAGAAAAATATTTTTATCAGAGCAGTGATTTCACTTGTTATTTCTAAAATAAGTCTTTGGGACCACAGAACCAAGTCATCTATAAGTAAGAAGAAGCTAATGCCAATACTTGCAGGGTCTGGAGAGGCATGATTAAATGCATAAGTTTTGAAGTTAGTCTTCAGTTTGATTATAGGTATTTTGAGGGACAGCATCATTTAAGAGACTTACAAGAAAAGTTTAGGGGATTCATCTATTTAAGGCTTCTCCCTCTTTGCAAAAGTTTAGTGGTTCTGTTCTTTTCTTGTACAGTTGGTATAAAAAGGGCTGTAAAAGTATAAATCCCTGAATATTTATTTATAGATAAAAATAGACTTCTTTGGATTTTTTTTTCTGATTCCATACTGTTGCCAGAGTCATCCTATGTTCATAAAGCACCTACATTGTTCATCATTATTTCTCATCACTATGAGGCTGAACTCTTGCTGGACATTCAAGGCCCACTGGATCTGTCCTACTTCAGCCTCTCAATATTGTCTCTGATTGCTTCCCAATGTGAACTCCCAATGGAGTTCTGTTATTCTAAGAACTTCTTTAGCTGGACTAAGGCCTTCTTATCCCTAAACTCCCAAGGCTTACAAAGCTACTCCATGTGGGAAGTCCTTTCCCCTCTCTCCGCCTTTTTATCCCTAAATCTTTGTTCACCTTTAACCTCACCCTCAGATAATTCTTTTCCTAAATTCTTCTCACTTTTATTTGTAGCAAAGATACTGGCAGTAAGTCCATTTCCCCTTTTAATGCGTACTGATTATTTCTTGTGCATACTCCACATTCCTAATGAAATTATGCATTACTCACAGGCATGAATGAAAGAAAAGATGCCATTTTCCCCTTCCACGCTATGTGGACAGCCTGGGGAATCCTCCAGACCACCGGAGGAAGGTGGGCCAAAGAAGCACCAAACCAACTTCCTACTTAGGTATTTTAAAAACCCTTAGAAAGAAGCATCCCTGGTCATGGTAAATACCAGGGTCAGAAACTGGCAAATATTATCTGTAAAGGAGCAGACAAAAAACATTTGAGGCTTTGCAGGCCAGAGGATCTTTGATGCAGCACCTCAACTCCCCTGTTGCAGGGAGGAAACGCTGTGGACAGTGCTCAAAGCAGAGTGTCGCTGCTTGCCAATAAAATCTTCTGGACATTGAAATTTGAATTTCATATACTTTTTACATGTCACAAAACAGCATTATTCTTTGATATTTTAAAACATTTAAAAATGTTTTAAATGTTAACTTTAAATGTTAACTTGGTAAAGGCCATATACGCCAAACCCTCTGCTAGTATAATACTAAATGGAGAAAAGCTGAAAGCATTTCCACTAAACTTGGGAACAAGACAAGGCTGTCCACTCTCACCACTTTTATTCAATATAGTCCTCAAAGCCCTAGCTGGAGCAATTGGGCAAGAGAAGGAAATCAAACGGATAAGAATAGGAAGAGAGGAAGTCAAACTATCCCTTTTTTGCTGATGACATGGTCCTATATCTGGAAGATCCAAAAAACTCCACCAGAAAACTGTTTTAACTTATAAAGAGATTTGGCAAAGTAGCAGGCTACAAGATCAACACCCATAAATCAATAGCTTTTCCCTATGTTAACAATAATAGGGTAGAAGAAGAAATCAGGAAATTGATCCCTTTCACAATATCCTTAAAACAAATAAAATACTTGGAAATTAATCTAACAAGGGAAGTAAAAGACCTCTACAATAAAAATTATTGAACATTGAAGAAAGAAATTGAAAAAGACCTGAGAAGATGGAAGGGTGTTCCATGCTCTTGGTTAGGCAGAATTAATATAATTAAAATGGCTATTCTGCCAAAAGCACTATACAGATTCAATGCAATTCCCATCAAGATTCCAATGTCATTCTTTACAGATATCAAAAAAAGCAACTCTCAAATTCATTTGGAACAACAAGAAGCCTAGACCAGCAAAACATTACTCAGCAAGAAAGATGAAACAGGTGGTTTTGCAATACCAGCTCTAAAATTTCACTGTAGAGCTGTAGTAACAAAAACAGCATGGTACTGTTGCCCCTTTTAGGTTGTATGTCTCATAAAATGGAATAGAATAGAATACTCTGAAGCAAACCCACAAATCTTTAAACAACTGATCTTTGACAAAGGGAGTAAAAATATAACATGGAAGAGAGACAGCCTATCCAACAAATGGTGCTGGACAAACTGGACAGGCATTTGCAGGAAGTTGAAATTAGATCCTTATCTCTCACCTTTGCATTAAAACCGAATTAAAATGGATCAAGGAATTAGGAATTAAACCAACTATCATACAATGGATAGAAGAAAAATCAGGCCAACACTTCAGCATATGGGAGTTGGCAATGACTTCCTCATCAAGATTCTCAAAGAGAAAGAATTAAAGTCAAGAATTAATGAGTGGGATACCATTAAATTAAAAAGCTTTTGCTCAGCCAAGGGATAGGACAAAATTGACAAGAGAGAACCCAGTGAATGGTGGATAATCATGGCCTGTGATTCTTCTGATAGAGGACAAATATCCAATATTTACAAAGTACTCAAAAAACACAAACAATTGAATCAATAAATGGGCCAGAAAGCTAAACAGAAACTTCTCAACAGAGGAAATTAGGCAAGCCAATGAATACATGAGAAAGTGTTTTAAATCACTAGTAGTCAGAGAAATGCAAATTGAAACTACATTAAAATTTCACCTCACTCCAGTCAGACTGGCAAAGATGAAGAATACAAACAGTAACAAATGGTGGAGGGGTTGTGAGGAGATAGGAACACTACTAGCACACCGTTGGTGGAACTGCAGGTGTTTTCCCAAAGGAGTTAGAATCAGCACATTACAGCGACACAGCAAAATCAATGCTCATAGCAGCTCAATTTACAATAGCTAAAGTATGGAATCAACCCAGATACCCCTCATTATTGGATGAATGGATCCAAAATCTCTGATCTCTGATATATATATATATATATATATATATATATATATATATATATATATATATATATATTTATATATATATTTATATATATATATGCCATGTATATATGTATATATACACACACATATATATATATATACATACATGCACATATAACTACATACAATGGAATTCTACTCAGCTATTAGAAACAATGATATTGCAGCCTTTGAAGGTAAATAGGTGGCAATGGAAGAAATCAAGCTGAATAAAGTTAGTCAAACCCAGAGAGTCAAGGGTTGAATATTGTCCCTCATTTGTGGAGGCTAGAGCAAAACCCAAGCTTGGGTGAAAGGTAGTCAAACTCACGTTTTGGACCCACCAAGGGCATAGCAATAAATAGTCTAGGGGAACCAAAGACATGTAGCAAGGAAAGGAGGAGAGGAGAGGCAGGAGAGAGGGGAGAAGGAGGGAGGAGAGGGAAGGATCCAGGGAGACATTCAGTAACGTAGCATACTTTTTATCCACCCACCCCCCAGAAGTCAAATGATTTTATGCAATCATTTAACTCTGGAAAATTCACAATTTTATATATATATATATATATATATATATATATATATATACACACACATATACATTATATATATACATAATATATATATGTGTGTGTGTATGTATGCATTTGTTTATATATATACACATGCATGCACATTTATATTTGCTAGAGGGGCATAATATGGAAAAATCAAGAGACTGGGGTTTGGTCAACATGGGGTTAACTATGGTTTAGGATCAAAAGCATATCATATTGCTACTTTATATGAATTTATAATTGTACAACAACTCAGCTCCTTAATAAAAAGTTAAAAAAATTAAAAAATGTGAAAACCACTTTTAGCTCAAGAGCCATACAAAAGCAGACAGAAGACTTAATTTGGCTGAGGATCCAGTTTGTTGACCTCTGACCTACATCATTATTTTCAGAAGCATGGTCCCCGGGCCTTTTGCATTAGAATTACTGAGGGTTGAGAGTTTATTTTATTTTTTAGGAGAGAGAGAGAGAGAGAGAGCAAGAGAGCCAAGGAGAATCATTTTTTTTCCATCTGGCCTGTTTCTCTGACAATTAGTTGTGTATGTGGTGTTGGGGTTTGAACCCAGGTTCTCCTGCATGCTAGTCAAGCACTCCAACTGCTGAGCCACCACCATGGCCCTGGGTAGAGAGTTTATAGAAAAGATAAATTCTGGACCTAGTGAAGCAAGATTTCTGAAGATCATAAGGATACTGATAAACAGGCACTGATCACCACGTCTGGAATGGTGAAATATTTTAGCCTTTTGAGTTAGTATTCGGCTGCAAATAGTGAACAGGGTCCCAGTAAGGGGAGGCAATGACAAAGCAGGGGCCTCAGAACTTGCATTTTTTTTTTAAGTGTGAGAGAGAGTGATAGAGTGAAAGATTGAAAGAGAGAGAGAGAGAGAGAGAGAGAATCAACTTTATTTATTCATCTGGCCTTTGTTTCTCTAGCACTTAGTTGTGTATGTGGTGCTGGGGTTTGAACCCAGATCCTCACAAGTGCCAGGCAAATGCTCCAACCACTAAGCTACCACTCCAGCTCTCCTCAGACCCCATTTTTATGAGACATACAACCTAAAAGGGGCATCAATATCTAGGATAGATAGCATGCTTTAAATCAATGTTTTGGGGTCTTTTTAGAGCCAGAAAATATAAAACTCAGAATTTCTGAGTGTTTGTATTTAAAGTACCTGTTATTCAGAATATCAGATGATATAGCAAATCTTTATTAACTTAAAGTCAATAAAAATAGAAGCACATTCACAGAGAAGGAAATTCACAAACCTTAAAAATATGAAATGTACGAGACTAAAATGTAAATGAGAAATAATCTTTATGTTTCTGCCCCAAATGAAAACCTTTGCAGCTGAGGCCTTTGTTACCCACAGAAAGTTCAGTAGAAAAGATTTCTTTCATTATGAGTGCACAGTTCTGAGGGCAGATATAACATATTTCTTGTATAACCTCATTTACTAATACAATGGATTATAAAGCAGCATCTTTTAGGAAGGAGAGGCCATCTGGAACGCTCTGCCCACAGGGGGCCTTTTCGCTAATGCAAATCAATTGAGGCTAGACTACGGTTGCACCTGAATAGAATAGGTCTGGTAGTTTCTGATTAGCAGTCCAAAATAACCTACATTTTGTGAGTTACCCCCAAACTTTAAAGGAAAGGAATTGAGCAAGGGAAGAAATGGGAATAGCCTGAAAGCCCCTCATTAACCAGGGGCTTTGCTCTAACTTCCAACACTGGCTGACGTTTATTTAGCATCTCCTTGTGTGAGGTACTATGCTAAGCTCTGCTTGGATTTTCTTGTTTAATTCTTACAATGGTCACAAAAGTAACTACATTTTAAAGAAAGGAAACTGAGGCTTGGAGATCCTAAAGCACAGGACAAGTCAGGACTAACAAGTGGACTCAGGGTCTGTGCCCCTAAGAGCGATACCAGATTACTTCCCAATGCCATCATAATGAAACGAAACCAGGCTTTGTGGTAGGTTTCTTTCACTTTAGATGAAGAGACTAGAAGCTGGGCTCTGAATGGACAGTGAACAAATGGGCTGAACCTCATGTCAAACAGTCCAGTGCTCTGACGTGGTGTTGTGCTAGGTCAGGAGGAGACACCCCATAGTTTTGCTAGGACACTGAGCCTGCCATTAACAGCTCTGGATCACTCTGCCAAGGAGGAATGAAGTGTTTTGCATTTTACAGTAATATTATTTTGAGAACCCATAAATCAGGTGACTTATAGAAAAGGATAAAGACAGAGAAGCCTCATTAGGAATAAATCTATCTTACAAAGACCTTCAATCAAAGAGAGGAACATAAACAGTACCCACTGTGACTTCATTAGAGACAGTACCTTACTTGGATGCTGGCAAAAGCAGGGATGAGGGTTTCAGAAGAAAACTGAGATGCCAGATGCAGATTCCAAGGACAGCTGAACATATTCGGCCAAGGGATTCATCAAAACCTACCGAGGAAATATTGGCAATCCACAGCAAACTATTTTTGAACATGTCTATGTTTATTGTGCCTAGGCTGAGCTATTGGTAAATTGAATATATTTGAATCAACATATTCTCTCTTTTTTGTCCTTATTAATTTTTGAAGTTAAAGAATGCCTTGTAGTGTCACTCGGGGGAATAGCACTGGAACTAATTAGACCAAACACTGTTCATCTCATCAGGCTTGATGAGGGAGAGCAGATGAGCTCTGCCTAACACTCCAGAGTCCTGTCTGAATGACCTCACAGCACTTTCTGATATTTTAGAAGCACAGTACAATGTATTCTTAGGCTATATCAACAACAATTAGAAGTCTAACGATGTGGTACACAGTTACTTCCCAGCACAGAATCAGAATATTTTCAAAGGGTAGGAGTGACAAGCACAATTTCTGGCCCCTTCCTTCAGGAACACGGTTTTATTTCTCAGTTAGAAATCATGTTGGTTAAATATTTAACAAGAGGAGGATATAGGTTTTTTTTTTTTAAAGCCTCCTTTCTTTAGTACTTTTTAGTGGCTCAGTAACTGAGGGAGAGGTAGAAGGCCGAAGGCCTAGGCAGCCAGGGCAAGATGGCAAGGGAGGAAGTCAGGGCCAGGGCCAGGGCCACACCAAAGGAGCATGGAGAGGGTCTTCCAATGAGCTCAACTTCCCGGGTGATGAAAGTGCTGGTGGACACAAGCAGGGGACCCAATCAGACAGATACATCTATACTTGTGCTTCTAAGCTGGAGATCCAGAAGACAAACTAAAAAGGTGTGTGGACACGGGGGGCACTGAGGAATAAGACTGAGGAAGGGTGGACAGGGGAGGAGATAAGGAAAGGAGGAAATTCCAAGCACCATGAAAAGAACAAGCCAAAATTCCCCTAGAGGACTCCCAGCTCTGGGCTCTGGGGCTTCTTCTCTTGGAAGAAGTTTGTTACCGTTGCCTTTGCAATAAACCTGCTGCTTGCTCTCTCTGTGTCCTGTTCTTTGGTTCTTTATGGAACAGACAACAAACCCAACACCCCTATATTGTAACATAATTGTTTTTATAAACTACATTTGCCTTATATATGTGAAATAAAGTTTTTATTTTATATTAATCAGTCTGTTTATAATTGATAATTCCTCAAGATGCTAAAGGAATAAATTTAAAGCAAAAAATAAAAAAATAAAAAAGGAACTGTTTATTCATTAAGACTTTCAGGGGCAGCTTGGATAATTTATTCTTCTGAGAAAAAAGGAAGAACAACTGGTAGACCCCTGTTCCCTTATTCTGATGTGAGCTCAGACTCTGGGCATCTTTTGGTTTCTGTGAAAATTACAAAAGTTTAACTTTTCTTGCCCGTAACTGGCCTTCTCAGAAGTGTGCTCGCTCTCCATGTCCCTCTGTATCTTCCCCAGGAAGTTCTTCAATGTGTTAAGACACATGCCTCGAAAGGGATCCTTTAATGGTCTTCTATAATCTCCTGCAGGAAGCTTCCTTAGGAGCCTTAGGGGGTGTTTTTATTAATTTGGTATAAATGTATCCCATTAAATTAGGAGATTTAATCCGCGGGCCAGTCTCAACCATTCAACAGACCAAACCATATGTTAGAATATGCAAATTTGAATTTGAATATGAATCACATGGGATATGCTAAGATTCAGAATATGATTCAATGATGCTGAGACAGGATATAAAGCTGGTTTCCTGGATAGTGAGGATGGTGGACCACCTCACCTTGAGGTGCTGCTCCCAAGTTAAACGAGAAGGCTGTGCAAGCTTTGCCAGCAGCAGAAGAGAAGATCTGAGGCAATAAGACCAGAGAAGCTCCCTGGCTGTGGGAAAAGGTCAGACTATTCCTCAATGGAGATGCTGCCTCTCAGGATTTTAGAAGGGATCTTTTTGGATTTGTACTTGTCCCCCAGAGCAGAATATTTTTTGCACTCCTGATCCCTGGGCATTCAATGCCACTAAGAACCCAGTCATAATAACAGATGATGAAGACAAGCAGCCTTGAGAATAAATATAATAAATAGAAATTCAAGTCATGCAGTCTTGAAGTTAAAACTACAATAATCGAATACTTCATGCTTTATTCCATCGCACAAGTGTGGTAGCACTTTTTCTGTATCCCAACAAGTTTACTGGATAGGCATGGTGACTTCTGCTGTAAGTTCCTGGCAGTCTCTTCAAAGAGCCTCCCGCAAATTTGCTAACTTACACTGACAAGGTCCCTCCTCCATTACCGCCCCCGCAAGGTATCACAAGTTCTGCTTTCCCTTACTTCATCTTTCCCGCTTGTCAGACACAAAGCAGGCCTTCAAAGGTGCCATAAGCTGAGGCGTGCTGGTAACTGGGATGTGTTGAGAACACAGGGTGTGGCACAAGTCCAGTTCTGACAAGCACTTGCCTCCTTTGGAACCTGCAACAAAATCCTTACATTTTTAAAACAGAGTTTTATTTCAAAATCTGATCCTGAAGTCCTTTTCCCATAATACAACCCCAAAAGGACCCTGTATAAATTGCACACCCCCACCCAGCATATGGGGGAAGATGGAACAGCCTTAAATCAGGAGCCACTGCTGGAAGGTAATCCATAAGGAAAAATATTCATGTGGAATAAAAAGAGGGAAAAGGAATCCATATATTTTAAAGTGTATTGTTGGAGGGGCTGGAGCGGTGGCTCAGCGGTTTCGGCGCTTGCCTGGCAAGCGCTCAAGGACCCGGGTTCAAACCCCAGCACCACGTACACAACTAAGTGTTAGAGCAACTAAGGCCATGTGAAAACCTAAATAAAGTTGTTTCTCTCTTTCTCTGACTGTCTCTCTCACACTGTCCCTCTCTCTTTGAAAAAAAAAAGTATATTGTTGGAAAGCATGAAGCTTTGAACAAAATTGGCAAGGAAACTCACAAATTTAAGAGGCTTTTCTGATAGCTGCTAATAGCTAAATTAACGTTTACTAAACACTAACAGGTACAGATGTCTGGATGTGAATGTAATATAGTTCTTATGTTCTGCAAAAAGGGTATTTAGGGACAAATAGAGGCTAAAAGTAAAGCGTGATTGTACTGCTGGTCTTGTATACATTTTGAGAATTGTATTTTAATTAGGCTAATAGCATAGCTGTGTAGTGTAAAACACTAAACTGAATGCATTTACATTTCACAAGATATATGAGCAAGACTCTTTGGAATGATACACTGTCCTTTCAACTCTACCAGGTCACCCATGTGTGGATTTCTAACAATCAGATGCACTGACTACTTGGTGAGTGTGTAGGGTGGAATTGCTTGGGCTAATGCTCCATTTACAATTTTTTTTTTAAGAGAGAAGGACAGTGAGAGAGAGAGACAGAGAGACAGAGAGAATCAATTTTTTTATTGAGTTTTTCACATGCCTTTCATTGCTCTGACACTTAGTTGTGTACTTGGGTGCTGGGGTTTGAACCCCTGTACTCGTGCATGCCAGGCAAGCGCCATAACCATTGAGCCACTGTTCCAGCCCCTCCATTTACAATTTTTAAAGACTAGGCATCTCTCCATCTGGGAGACATAATATTGCCTCTGTTGGATTTTCCTAGAAATTTCGAAGGGGGATGATGGAAATGCCAATAATATTACTTAATAAACTTTGACCTGAAGAAATGAAGAGTATTTACAGGGCTCTCTGGGGACATGAAGGACGCTGGAAGTGTCTTCCTACAAGAAGTAAGATCTGACCTGAATTCACAAGGATAAATAGGACTTTATCATATAAGATAGTAGGAAAGTTAGTTTTTTTTTTCAGGTGAGAAGAAATAATTTGCAACGACAAAGAGGTATAAAATAACAGTTCTGTGTTGCTAGGAGAAATCAAGTATATGAAGGCAAGGATTTTTCATGTTTACTGCTATATCATAGAGCTGCAAAAGGTGTCTTAAACATGGTGCTCAATGAATATCGGTAAAATGAAAAATGAATGAAGCGTGATGAGTGATGAGAGATGAAGGATTTGGATGTAACACTGAGTCTGGTCTTTGTCCTGTACAGGCCAGGGAGAATCACAAGAGTTCCTTAGGAGGAGAAATAAAATGATAAAAGTAGATAAGATTACCTGGGTGCCTGTGGTTGTGGTGGTAAAGTTATAAATGACATAACAAAAGAGTTATAAGCAACCAAATTTGGGGAATCTCAGTTTATGAGGTGTGGACAAAGAAAGGGATTCATGAAAAGAGTCTGAGGAGAAGTGGAGAAGTAGGATGACATCCAGAGACTGGTGTCCTGGGAGCCCAAGGACAAGAGATTCTGGAAGAAATGAGAAATCCCTTCTGACAAACAGGAGGACACTGACAATCTCGGAAGCATGGTGTGGACAGAAACCACACAGCAGAAGGTTTGGAGGTGCAAGGCAGGCAAGGATGTGGAGATGTGGAGTGAAGACTATTCCTCCAAGAACAACCATCTTAAATGATTTATGCAGTAGGGTGGGAGATTAGGTACATAAATGGGTGATCGTTCAAGAAAGTTGGCTGTGAATGGAAAAAAGAGAAAGAACTGTCACTGGAGGGCAGTGCAGAATCAAGACAAGGTTCTTGAAGGAGGGGATATTTGGGATGTATATAGGCTAAGGTAAAGTATCCAGATAAAAAGGAAGTTATAACAGTCTCCCTGGCAAGGAAGATACTGATGAAGCAGCTCCCTGAGCGGACAGAAGTGATTTCCTTCACATCAAGGTGAAGCCGGTGCCCTTGAATGGAAGACCAATAAGCCTTCCTCAGAAACCGAAAGGGAAGAAAAAATGATGGGCTAGTTTCTGAAGTGCAAGAGTGGGGGGGGTGATGTATCTGTAAGCACTTGGGATGATGATATATTAAATTAACTTCAGCTAAATGTGGATTTAATTAATGTATTTTAATGGTCATGAATGTTTTCATTTATTTATTTTTATACAGGGTGACAAGTGGGATTTAGAAGACCTCCCCAGTCACTTTAAATTGCTGGAATAATATTTTGAATATTTTTTAACATATTGACTAAAATAGAATATTCCTCCTGAATTCATACCTATTTAACTGAAATGGATTCATTTATACTTCTCTCACTATATTTTATTCAAAATTTTAAGTGGCAGTTTCACTTTGGAACATTTTCCAGTCTACCAGTGGAAGATGCTTTGTAATATAAAACTGTTTTTGAAATGAAATGCATCATAATGCTCATTAAAATCCACTCTCCTGAAAATGTAAAACTGATTTATCTAATGCACTACAAAATTCTCCATAAATGCACCCCACATTGTGAAATAATGGTAATTAGGAGGAGAGGCAAAACATAATAATACAGTTTCTTTAAATTTTAGGGCAATTAGCATAGCTTTCATTAATGTGGTATAATAACTGCAATTATTTTCATTTGCACATTTTGGTAGAATTTATATTCATTAAAACTCTATGTTTTTTATTCTGCTGTATGAAAAAAATGAATGCAACTTTATAATTTTTTATAGCCAGATAATGCTGTAGGTGATTTCATTCATTTATTCAACAAATAAGAACCTATTATATGTAAGTACTGTGAGCAGTCTTCATGGCTGATAAAATGGTAAAATTCCAGTTTACCATCTGGAATTCTCTTGTATGTAGCTCTAATCACATGCAGTCCACTATAAATTTCTGCTCTCATACGTGAGCAACTAGCCCTCCAGAGGCAAAGCATGTTTTTGACATGACAAGCATAAAAATTGCCAAAATATAAATTTTTGCATGCTAGAGGAAGATAGGGAGTTTTTTGAGCATTATAAGTTATAGGACCAGGAAACTTTTAGACTTACTTGGAAAATTTATTGTATACCAGTTATTTTTAAATTTGACCTTACTTTTTAAAAAAGTCTTAATGAAAAGGCACTAGGATTCTCTTCCCACACTTCAAGATAATTTACATAAAAAGGGGGTTATCAATATTGTAGGGTACACTTGACTCCCATGAGAAGCCAAAATAAATGCAAGCAGGCATATAAATATAGAAATCTCAATAATTGAAATACATATCTATGGTCATTTGTAGCTGTAACATGGGGGGATTACATGAGATCAGGCAGTGGGATAGGTGAGACCCTGGACAAAGATCAGATTTAAGCTACTCTGTCATTATGCATGCATGAATGAATTGAACCAATGAATCCCTTCAATATGTAAGACTGTGCTTAACCAATAAAAAGTAATTTACATGAACTGATTGAACATCTTTTATTGTAACTGTAAATTTATGTAATTCAGAATTATTGGCTTAAAACCATCATTGCCTCTTTCTTTTTTCCCTCTCTCACATTTTTTTTTTGAAATCTCATATTTTGATACTGCCAAGTAGCATAAGATGAATAAACCTGGGACTATGAACTCAAGGGAATTACTACTGTGGATTAGGAGGAGGTAAGACTCAGGTTTATGGCTAGTACAGAGAAAATAGATTATTCCTCACAACTCCTTTCTCTTGGGTCCATAACTAATGAAGGCACAACTGTAACTCACAAAGTTTGTAACTCAGAAACCTTGAGAACACTAGAGTGTCAGATGATATGGATATTGTAGGTTATTTTCAATTTAAAAA
Organism: Aplodontia rufa; assembly: GCA_004027875.1. Taxonomy (NCBI): domain Eukaryota; kingdom Metazoa; phylum Chordata; class Mammalia; order Rodentia; family Aplodontiidae; genus Aplodontia; species Aplodontia rufa. The sequence continues at coordinate 76,592 of PVKS010001929.1, forward strand.
TGAGAAGCTGGTGGACAGAAAACCTAAACGATGTTCTCAAAATTATGATGTGAAATAGCAGCACCAATTGTACTAGAAACCTGGCATTCCGATTGCAGTTAAAAGAGTTTTTCATTGTCTAATTCTAATAATCCTGCATTTTTTCTTCTGAGAACATTGTCTGGCAAACTTTATAGCAAGATCACTAGTACTACAGGTGGGTTAATCTGCAGGATTAATATGCTATTCTCTACTAGAGATAAACTCCATAAGAACCTACTTTCTTTACTGTTCCCATATTTAGAAAAGCAGCTGGTACATTTGTGGAATGAACAAAGAGGAAGAAGAAAATCAAATTATGCAAATGCATGGTATACGACCAAAGAGAATGGAGCTTTGCTAGGGCTGCTTTAGAAGCCTAGACACAAGGAAATCTGTAGAATAATAGGTGTCTGCTTTTGCACACTCGGCTACATTGCTTGACTCACACATGCATCTTCCTGATTTTGTTTTGTGACTATCCTTCTCTCCCTAATGTCATAACAGCAAAATAACCCAACAAATGTGCATGTCAAACTCTGAGGGAAAAATGGAAAATAAGATACAGTCCCTGCTCTTGAGGGAAATTAGCTATTTTAAATGAGGATTTTAAAAACCAGTAGTTTCTCTGAATTGGTTTTTCTATATATCTCCACTAGAGCAATTATTTATAGTGGTGACTGTGATGACTGTAAATCTCCACATTTCCTTTTTTTCTTTGCATTTAAGATATTCTCAAATTAGCAAATGGGGTAAATAAAAGGTTAAGATTAGATCAGTAATTTATAGTCATATCCTCTTACATGTATGTTGGATTTACCACCTATAAAATACTTCTATCTTTTCTTCCGTGTATACTTAAAAATGGACAACAGATATATTTTTAAGCAGAAGAAATCGATAATTTAGCCCACTTACACTTAACTGGTGTGTGTGTGGGGGGTGTAGAATAAGGTACTTTTAAAGAGAAATTACAGTTTTAAAATTTTTATTTCTATGGTACTTGAACTTCCTGATAATGGCTGATTGGAAAAGTAACTTGTCCTCAATGTGATGATCACCATTTTCCCCGATATAAGCTCTAAATGAATGAGGAATGAAGTATGAAGTACCATGGCTTTTCCTTTTGAAAATATACCATGGAAAACTCACAAATTTAGACACTGGCTCTCTTTGTGATAAGAAGTTGCTCTCACTTGAGATGAATGGCAGAAAATAAAGATAATCCAGGAACATGATGAAGGGAGAAAGCGTAATCTCCCTGTCCCACCTATATACAAAATCACAGTACATGCAAATACATGCATATTGCAGATTTAGACAGAAAGGGGCTTTGTTCTCAAGTGACCAAAACTAAGATTGATTTGTCATTAATTAGCCAACCAAATTAAAAACATTCCATTTTTCCCAAACTTATTTGAATAGTCATATTCAAACTGAAAATATTTGATCCTATTGTCAAAATTTAACTCTAAAGTCTCAGTCCTATTTTACTGAGCACTTGACACAACTGTTCACCCCTTCCATCTTGAAATATTTTCCTTCCTAAAGCTGCAGGAACCCTTCTCTTATGTTTGTTTTCCTTCACAAGTCATGCTTTATACAGCCATTTGCCGGTCACTCTCCTGATCCTTAAAACTGGAGGTTCCCAGTCCTCAGATCATTTATCTTGCTTTTTTATACTCACTCTCTAGATGTTCTTAATCGGTGTCCAGCATTAACTATTCTCCACATGCCAATCACCTCTGCTTGATTAGCTAAAATGCATCAAGCTTGACATGTTCCAAACAGGATTCTTGACTCCCTCTCCTTCCCACCATGGCTATGTCCATCCATCATATCCATCTTATCAATAAAGGGCAACTCTTTTCTTCTAGTTGCTTAGGTCAAAAACCTTGCAGGAGTTGATTCCTCCTTCTCTTATATCTCCCATTCCATCCATGGTCAAATCCTGTGGCTCTTCCTTTGAAGTGTATTCAGCCTCACTTGCATCATCCTTCCATGCTCTCTTCATTTCTCATGGGGATCGCTCTGAAAGTTGCTTACTCATCTTTCTGATTCCATCCTTGCTCACTAACAGTCAATTCGCAACACTGCAGTCAGCATGAGCCTTGTACAACATTACATCACTCCTCTGCTCCCTCAGCTTATCATTTCATTCAAAAGTGAAATCCAAAGTCCTTTTTATGGTAAATCCTCATCAAACATTTATCAATGCAGAGCAAAGCAGAAATCATCAAAGAGATTTTTCCCATAAATTTTGGGGAAACTGATGTAATATAAAAACTTATAGTTGGAAGACTGGGGTTTGAGTTTGGATTCTGCTACTTCTAAGTGGTGTGGCAACTCTACAGAGATTCCCATCACCTCCTCTCTCTCATACTCAGGGTCATCTTTGCATCAATTTCCCATATATGTATGCCTTCACAGATCCATGGTGTTTCCCTGTTCAACATGGAATATCTTGTCATTGATGTGTACTTAGACTACTTACCTTTAGAGACCCCAAGTTGTCCATCCATCCGTCTATACATTCACTGAACACTGGCAAAGCCTAAATCTAATTCTAAATTTCTTGCTCTATGAAAGTTCAAAGGAAAACATGAGGTCACTTTTTGAAATTTAATATATACTGGTGGCTTGAGTATACCTCAAAAGTCCAAACAAAATCACAGCACAAAAAAAAGTTTTCGCCTCATGATTTGACATAACCAATAGTTACATGTCCCTGATGTTCTGGTCAAGGCACAGACATCATATGAGGTCCATCAAGGATGAAGTGTCTAATAATGTGTGAATTCAAACCATTCCTCTGATGCTTTGTGATAGTCACAGGATAGCATTTCCCAGTTTAATTTTTTATTTTTTGTGGTTAATGGAATCCACAATGGAGTTCTTTCCAATGGGATGTGGAAAGGAGTGTTATACACTCCTTTTAGCACTTGCCTGCATAGGCTTTTTTTATGCACTTATTTTTCTTTCATTCTTTTTTTTTTTCTTCTCATTTTAGCTGTGATCTGGTTAGGTGGCACCTGGTAGGGGATGCTAAGGTCTTAGGGTGCAGAGATTCACCGGAGAAAAGAAGCCTGGCTCTCTGAGACACTGTTTGGAGGAGGATTGCCTGAGAGAGCCATCCAGGAGGAACACAGGTGCTGGAAAGTACGCAAATGAAGAGCAGAATTTTATTATGTTAAGTTGCTTAGACCAGAGGGCATATTTGTTAATATAGCAGCTAGTGTAGCAGGCCATTTATAACTCATGCTATGGATTTATTACTTGGTTTTCTCTGTCATGTGTGCTTTTATATACTGACATCAAATGGAAAGTCAGATTATTTTGAATAATATTCAATGAGGAATATTATTTTGGTATTTGCCTTATCTCTCTGAATATCAATATTTTCAAATAATTAGTGCTTTTCTCTCAGAAATACTTCTGTATCAGATCTTCATGACTGGGTAGTCTTTAACTCTGTTTTACTGCTTAAAAGTGTTTTGATGATTTCTTAAGTAGTTTATGTGGTCATGGTGAATTTTAATTCCTAAATCCTTTGTTAAAAGTATCTTTTAGGGGCTGGAGTGGCTTAGTGGTTGGAGTGCTTGCCTGGCATGTGCAAGAACCTGGGTTTGAACCCCAGCACCACATAAGTGTCAGAGAAACAAAGGCCAAATGGGAAAATAAATAAAATTCTCTCTCTCTCTCTCATTCTCTCCATTTCTCTTAAAAAAGTATTTTTTTATAGTTTTAACCAAGGGGTTGCTTAAATATTTCTCTGAACAAACAGAAACATGAAACAAATTCAAAAATATTTTGGGGTAAAGGGAAATAATGAATGGAACTTACTCTCAGTTTAGGAACACACACTCACATATGCACACATGTGAACACACATATACACCCACACTTTAAACCAAGTAGGGCCAAATATTAATAGTGATGTGGATGTATGTATATTTTCATTTTTTTCTGTGAATAGAAAATTATTTCTAAGTAAAAATGTTTTAGAAAAAAAGTTTTAGCACAATTAAAAATACCAATATTTCTTATGGAATTAATTTTCATGTTTTCTCTATATAGTTTAAAAATTGGGAAACAATGTTTCCTCTGATAATGTTTTTTGAAATTTTGAATAATTTATGTTATATATATACAATTCTCTTTGTATGTATGCTTTTCCTCAAAGATATGATATAACCTATGATACACCCCAAACACTGAATGCTCTTTGAATGTAAAAACAAGAGAAATTTTGCATTTTCTAAACTGGTTAATTATTATATTTTAAGCATAAAAAAGGAATATACTGATCTAGTGAAAACTATCTGGGACATATAGAGAAAGGAAGAGAAAATTTCAAAACCTAATCAAATGCAATTTATGATAGGTTCACAAATTATATATTGAACTTTGTTACATTTTAATCTAAATCAAAGAGAAATGTAAGATCAGGTTTGATCCTGGCAATCACTGTGGGTTTTCTCTTTCTCAGACATCAAAGAGCCTCCATAGGCAAAGACTGTAATAACTTCCTATTCTATACTAGGCTGAATATTAGCCAAAAAATTTTTGTAAATAAACCAATATGTTTCCTGAACCATTAAAACAGAAAAAGCATTAGCCAATCTAATTATGAAAATAGCACTAATAAGAAATGAGAATAATATGTTAATAAGAAATAAGAATAATAGAAATACTCCTATGTAAAGTGAAAATTGCAAGAAAAATACAGAATATTTGGTTTAGTTCTACTGAAATACATTTGAGAACATGAGTAAGAGAGATAATTTTGTAGGACAACTATACATTATAAAAACTGAGCCCAGGCAAGACAGAAACTCTAAGATTAATCATTATGGAGGAAAATGAGAAAGTTGTAAAGTTCCAATCCTTTCATCTAACTAAACCAAACCAAACCAAACGAAATACAAAAATAAAATCCATCACACCAGAACTAGTTAATTTCAAAGATGTACTTTATAGATAACTTCAGTGCAATTGTTTCACAGCAGAGAAAGGAAAGGAGAGCTACTTCTTTTATGAAGAGCATAACTGTAATAGTAAAATCTGATGGAAAAAAAGAAAACTTCAGACCAATATCATAAATTAATGTTGATGCAAAAATTTACACAAACAAATAGAATTTAGGACAGTTCAGTACTAATGACTGTCTTAAAACAATTCATCATAGTGATAAATTAAAGAGAAGATAATTGTCATTTTCATATATGCCAAAAAAGCTTTTGAAAGTATTAGTTACATATTTTTTCTTTTTTGCCATACTGGTGATTGAACCCAAGGGTGCTCTACTACTGAGCTATATCCTCAACATTTTTTATATTTTAATTTGAGATAGGATCTCATTAAGTTGCTGAGGCTAGCCTCAAACTTGGGGTCCTCCTGTTTCAGCCTACTGAGTCACTGGGATTACAGGCATATGCCAGCATATCCAGCCTCATTATCCATTTTTATTTTGAGAGAACCAATTTTGGATTTATTTTTTATCTGTTTTTCATTGTTCTGACTCTTCATTGCGTATGTGGTGCTGGGGTTGGAACCTGCATCCTCACACATGTCAGGCAAGTACCATAACCACTGAGCCACTGCTCCAGCCCCTCATTATCCCTTTTTTTAAAATTCTTTTATTAAGGAGTTGAGTTATTGTACAATCATAAATGCATATAAAATAAGAACATGATATTATATGTTCTTAAACCACAATTACCCCCACATTGCCCATACCCCAGTCTCTTGATTCTGCTATTTTATGCCCCTACAAGTGATATAAATGCTTAGATTATGAATTTTCCAGAATTAAATGACTGCATAAGTATTATGTGGTTCTGGGGGGGGGGGTAAAGAGTATGCTACATTGTTGATCATCTCCTCAGATCCCTCCCTATTCTTCCTCCCTCTCCCCTGCCCCACCCCTCCCCTCCACCTCCTCTCCCCACATAAATATGGTTGCCCTAGATTATCATTACCCATTTTTAATAAAGATTCCTAATGAAATGGGAGTTGAGGGGTATGTCCTTAATATGGTAAAATTAAAATCAACTAAAAGCCAACATTATGTTTGATGGTATAAAATGAGACTATTTACATTCAACTCATGAATAAGACAGACATTTCCATAATATCCACTGCTAATATTGTTCAAATGCATTCAATAAGTCAGAGGTGTGCAAATAAGAAAACAGGATGCAAAGTGTTAGTTTATATGGCATCTATGTATGTGCCCAAAGTCCATGGAATGAAATGAAAAAATATGAGAAATAAGATAATATGAAAGTTCCAGAGGAATAGATAGAAATGCAATAAATAAAGGATGTGCTTATGCTGGTATTTATTTTGTATTTGTTACTGTCCAATAGAATGTAAACTCTATAAGAAAAAGGTTACACTTAACTTTGTTGATTAGTTTGTCACCAGTGCCAATAAATAAATAAATAAATAAGTGATAAAGAAAAACCCCCATCACCTAGTGAACATTTAAGAAGTATTTGTTGAACAATGAATCTATATTATAGATCTATACTCTTGTGTAGAGACAGATTATAGATCCATTATTTTAAAATAGAAAATGACTTAACAAAAGTATCCATGAGGGCATCTGATTAAGTAAGAATAAAAATAATAGGACATATATCTGAATGAATATGTAAAACCCTCAAACCAATGAAGAAAGCAAGACATTAAGAATTTATGTAAGTTCAACACATGAATGAGGATTGAAATCATATAAAACATGTTTTCTTTCATGATAAAGTTATTAGAAATCAACAAGAGGAAAAGAGTTGGAAAATTCCAAATATCTGAAAAATAAGCAACACATTTCTAAGTAACCTATGATCCAAACAAGAGATTACAAGGGAAATAAGAAAATATGTTGAACTGAGCGAAAAAGGAGAGCATGGCATTTCAAAATTTGTGGCATTCAGCTAAAGAGTGTTTAAAGTGAAATTTATAGCATTGAATGCTTTTGTTAGAAACAGAATTCCTCATCAGAGCACCCACTTCAAAAAGGTAGAAAAGGAAAAGCAGATCAAACAGAAAGTTAAAGAGACAAAATCGTGAAGGTGAAAATGAAAACTACTGAAACAAACAAACAACAAAACCCAACCAGAAACACATAAAGAAAATCAATAAATCCAAAGGTTGGTTCTTAGAGATACACAAATTACCAAAATTGATTCATGAAGAAAAAGAAAATTGGAAGAGACCTAAATCAAGAAAAGATATTGAGTTAACAACTAAACAATCTTTTATCAAATAAAAGGCCCATCCTGGATGGCTTCACTGGGGAATCCATTCAAACTTCTAAGGCAGAGATATTACGAACCCTATACAAACTTTTTTGAAAATGGAGGTGGGTGGTAATTTCAAACTCAATTTAAGAGGCCACTATTATCCTAACATCAAAACCAGACAGACATCACGTTGAGAAGAAAAAACCAGAACAATTCCCTGCACAAGCAGGTTTAAAAATCCTTAACAAACTGTAAGGATACAAAGATGTACAAAAAAGAATTATACACTGTGGCCAAGTGTATATGAAATTAGTTCAATCTCTTAAACTCATAATATATAAAATACCATTTTAATGTGATAAAGGACTCATATTGCATGGCCATGCCAATAGATGCAGAAAAAAGCCTTGATGAAATTCAAGACCCATTGATTATTAACAGTTTCAGTGAACTAAGAATAGAAGTTTTTCAATTTGATGAAGGGTATATAAAAACTTTGCACCTACAATCATACTTAATATTCTAAGGCTAATACTTTCTCCATGAACTTGGGAAAGAAGGTAAGAATATCTGCTCATGTCTCCTATTCAAAAGCATACAGAAAGTTCTAACTAGCGTAACAAAGCAAGGGAACGCAATAAAAGCCATACAAGCTGGGAAGGAGGAAATGAAAGTGTGTTACTAAATGACATAACTGTGTAGAAAATACTGTAGAGTCTACGAAACGTCCCCAGGCCTAAAAAGTGAGTTTAATAAAGTTGAAGTGTACAAGATCAGAAACAAAAATCAAATACATTTATATTAACAATGAATAATCTGAAAATAACATCAGGAAAGCAATTCTATGTACAATGATATCAGAAAGAATAAAATAGCCAGGAATAAGTTAACAAAAGTAGAAGATTCACACATGGAAGACTACAAACCTTTGCTGAGAGAATCAAAGAAGATCCAAATAAACGAAGAGGTACATTCGTGAATTGAAAGGCTTACTGTTAAGCTGGGAAACTACTCCACAGAGTCAACACAACACCGAAATCTCAATGGGCCTTTATTTAAACTAAAAAAAGATCCAGTTGTAATATTTCTATTTCAATGGAAATGCAAAGGACCTTGAATAGCCAAGATCATTGAAAAGGGAGGAAAAAATTGCAGGATCCACACTCTTTGATTTCAAGGTATAACATAAAGGTACAGTAATCTAAAAAGTAGATTATTAGCAGAAGTAGACAGAACAGAATAAAGATTCTAGAAAACAGTGTTCACATTTCTGCTAATTCATTTTGTCAAAAGTGCCAAGGCAATTCAATGGAAAAGAATGGTTTTCTTAACAACTGCTGCTAGAACTATTGGATATACATTAGCAAAACAAAACAAAACAAACGAAATAAAACAAAACATCCCCTCAAAAACCCTTACATCCTTATTTTACACTATACACAAAAATTATCTTAAATTGACATATAGACCTAAATATAAGTGCTAAAATGACACAACTTCTACAAGAAAAACAGTGAATACTTTATGATTTTGAGTTAGGCAAAAATACAACACCAAAAGAATGATCCATGTAAGAAAAACTGATAAATTTGACTTTTTGAAAATTAAAAGCCTCTGTGCTTTAAAAGGTATCCATGAGAGCCAGTTGTGGTGCATGTCCATAATAGCAGTGACTTGGGAGGCTGAGGCTAAAAGGTTGAAAATTTGAGGTTAACCTCAGCAACTTAGTGAGAATCTGTCTCAAAATGAAAATTAAAAAGGTCTGGAGATGTGACTTAGAGGTAAACTGTCCCTGGGTTCAATCACTGGCATTGGGGGAAAAAAATTATGGCTTCAATAAAAAAAGGACAAAAAAAGGCACAGACCTGAAGAAGTTATTTGCAAATCATCTATTTTAAAAAGGACTTGAACTGGGAATATATAAAGAACTTTTACAACTTAAGAAGACAAATAGTCTAATATACAAGTGGGCAAAATATTTTATTAGACTTGTTACCAAAAAAAAATATATGATTGCTAATAAACATAAGAAAATATGTAAAAAGATTAGAAAATGTAAATTAAAACTACAGAAAGGTATCAGTACACACTTACTCAAATAACCATACGAAAGAAGACTTATCCCAAATGTGAAAGACGGTGGACAGAAATCGAAAACTCAATACATTGCTGGTGGGATGATACAATGGTACCGCCATTTTGAAAAACATTCTGACAATTTCTTCACAACTTAATTAGTACCTTTCACACAATGCAGCAACACCATTCCTAGTAGCTACTCAAGAAAAATGAAACATATACACAAGCAAACACTTGCATCCAAATGTTCACAACAATCTTATTCATAAACACCCAAAGGTGAAGACAGCTCAAATGCCCACTCACTGGTGAATGCACAGGAAATGTCAACACAGTGGAATACTGCTGGGTAGTAAAAGAAACAAGTTATTCATATGTGCATCAGCTGCATAATTCTCAAAAGTGTTATTGTACGTAAAATACTATACACTCTATGATTCAATTTATAAAACTACTCTAGAAAGGCAAAACTATTTAGAAAGTAAATTCATGGTTACCTAGGATCAGAAGGAGAGGCAATAGACAGGAAAGTTGGATGATGGGTGATCCAAGGACTTCATGGTGCTTGTTACACAGCTATATCAATTTAGCAAAATTCAATGGAGAAATTGGAGCAGTGGCTCAGTGGTTAGAATGCTTACATCGCAAGTGCAAGGACCTGGGCTCAAAACCGAACACTACATATACAACTAAGTGTCTAAGAAACAAAGACCAGATGAAAAAATAAATAAAATTGATTCTTTCTTTCTCTTTCACTCTCTCCTCCTCTCTCTCTTTAAAAAAAATAAACTCAATGAAGTATATATTTACAGTTGTCAAAATTTATAGTATGTAAATTATACATGGTATATGTTAAAAAAGTTAAGTATATCCTTATAACCTAGATATTTTGAAGCAAAACATTTTTATATCATCCTACCTGTATTAAATATAACACATATATCCACAGATGTACCAGTAGACTCTAAACTTTCTGTAAGTATATATACAAAAACCATGTTTGCTTCTGGGAAAAATGACTGAATGTATGGGATAGGACAGATTAATACTTTTCATTGCATTCTTTACTTGAAGAATTAAACCATGTGTATTATTACTTTGTAAGTAAAGAATACTAATAAATAACTCAGAACAACCAACCAACCACGGTCCTGATATAAGGACTGGACTTGTGACCCTGCTCTTGAAGGTCTATGCTTATCTGACTGAGAAGCACTTCTGAGCAGCCTGTAATAAGAAATCAAAGTGAATCTCACCACAAAATCATGGTGCTAATTCCCATCAATTTCAGAGAGATGGCTACAAATTATGGGAATATGGGGGAATCTCAAGATGTTTCTGACTCGAAGTATTTTAATCATCACAGGGTACTGCATTCCGTAGTTCTACACAAGCCAAAACGGACAAGCAAATCACCCATCCCCAACACAAACAAAATGCCAACAGAACCTTGATTACCTGAGAATCAAATGAGAGGGAAAAGAAGGAGGGGGAGGACGGGTGAGAAGAGGAAAGCCTAGCTGGCGCGGGCTGACCAAAAAATGTTTTCAGAAAGGTATGCACTGCAATAATATAAATAAAGTATTTCGAAGTACCTTTTCCTGCTATGCTGAGCTTTTAAAATAAGCCCCTATATCATGAAATGAATCCACATTCATTTCTATAAATCACAGAGTGAATTCTGAACAGTGGTGTTCAGTTATACCTCTTAATATTGAAAAGCTGTTCCCAAAATTTTACTTTCAACTGGACATTATGAGCATGTGTCTATTAAGAATATTTGTGTTAACCTTAGACAGTGGCAACAATTAAAATCTACAATTGTTATTTCACTTACCAAAATTCAAGTCCTATTTTATAACAACTCCCTAAGAAGATCAAATTTAAATTATTTTGCTGTTACATTAATTTCCCTTTTTAATGTAGGTATATGTTACTTTCTGTAGTGTTGCTCACAAATGCATAGTATTTGGTGAATCAACAATGTGATGCTTCCTTAAAAAAAAAAAAACCACTTACTGAGAGGGTCAAATGGTCACAGATGATGCTTCTTTCAGCTTTGACCTCTTATGCTTGCGGTTTAAACTGACAGGGCGTTCATGCTGCTTGGAGGGCTTTGAATAGGCAACCACATATGTGCGCCATACGTGTGCTCTTCACGCATGAATTCCTCACAGTCCTGCTCCTTCTGAGCCGTCTCTGCTGAATCTTCAGTGTTAATTGAGACCCAGCAGACATGTAGTGAGCACCTACTGTGGGCCACTCAGTAGTAGGACACTAACCTTGGGGGAGGTGGTACTATGGTCCCATTGTAATAGACCAGACACCTGGCTCCTAGGTTTTATGTATCGTAAGACCCCAAACCGGTAGATGATAATTCCAAGACAGCCTGAGTCTTTTTCTTCACATTGTTTTGGTTTTTCTTTTCTTTTCTTTTTTTTTTTTCATCTGTGACCCCTTTCCTCCTTTCTGCCCCAGTTTCACTGGTGAGTAGAGAAGCAAAGGAGGGGTCCTCTGATTTGCCCCATTTCCTTCTTCATGGAGATGGTAGAGAGGAAGAAAACACCCAGGTCTCAGAACTCACACCAACCTCTTCACTCTACCCATTCCCATATGTCACTCAAAATACTCAACCCTGAATTTCAGTTATGGCTCTGCTCCATTATTTACCTCCAAGGTCACGGGAGTCCCCATGGGTTATTGTTGTTGGAGCATTTAAATAAGTCATTGCTTCAAAAACAATTATCTATACTAGTATCCCACAGTAGTGGGAAAAAATGTCCTGAAAAACCCTATTCAGAATTCTGAAAAGGTATTTTTTTTTTAAAGAGAGAAGGATAGTGTGTGAGAGAGAGAGAGGGAGAGAGAGAGAGAGATAGAATCAATTTTTATTAAGTTTTTCACATGGCTTTCATTGCTCTGACACTTAGTTGTGTACGTGGATGCTGGGGTTTGTACTCGCGCATGCCAGGCAAGCGCCATAACCGCAGAGCCACCGCTCCAGCCCCTGAAAAAGTATTTTTAAATAGCAACATAGCTTCTAATTATTGAAACCAATCTGATTGAGATTGGCACATGTTGAACCAGCTTCCATCTGCTGGCCTGGAACCCTAGATGCAATTCAAAGCATTGCTTCCACTGGAAAAGCAGATTTCTTACTTAAATCAGTGGGCAACCAGATTGAGTTCTCTACAACTGATACAAATGAACATTTGAAATACATTTGTGGGGATTCGATCTTTACCATCCAAGTTCATATCAATATATTAGTAAGACTGAAAGCACCATTATGATTGCTAGATATAAAATATGAAAAGGTATATTCTCAAAATTCAAAAGCTCAGCTTCCTATATTCATACTTTCTCTAACTCTTCTTTCTTTTTAAAAGCTTGATTTCTTTACACACTACGGAAACCACCATTTTATGGTATAATAAAGAGTCCTACCATTTTACTCTATTGTTGAGTCAGAGTTTGTCTTACCTCCTCGATGGATAATCAAAGAAGTTTCACTTCCAATGGGGCAGTCCTTAAGTATATCCACTACTTCTGTATGGCTCAAGTTCTGTACATTCTGCTGGTTGATCTCCACAATGAGGTCACCTTCACACAGGCCAGGGCATCCCTGAATGTCAAGTATTTGTTTCACTCGCTGTCCTGTAGGACTGTCAGCAATAGTGAAGCCAAAGCCCTGGGCACCTTTCACAATGGTTAAGGTCATAAGTTCAGCTTGGGTGGCCCCTGACGAAGCCATAGATACATTGTCGTCATGGACAGGTGGTGGATACGTGCCATCTAGTTGACCATCAGCTGGCATGGAGTGCAAAGAATGAGGTGGCCGATCTGTTATATCTGGAACTGACTGTGAGGTCCGAGAAATATATTCCAAATACGTTTCATAGTTATGTCTTCCATTGACCATCACTGGAGGTGGCCTCTCCATTATTGCAAGGGGTGGCACCATGCTGTTAGCAGGATCTTCAGGATCAAAGGGCAAAGGATAGCCACGACACAATACCAAGTTGACACTCTGACCAATAGGAACAGACTGGAAAAGTTTGACAACATCTGCATGAGTGTGGCCAAGGACACAAACTTCATTAATATAGACAATGACATCACCTGCAAGGAAAAGAGAGAGATTGACAACATGAGGTAAGTTCAATTAATGTCAACAGAGAGAAATGGGATTATTTATGAGACTAGTGAAAGAAGTGCTCCGTTTCTCAGTAAGCAGTGAGAAAATCAATTAGAATAATACTTAAATTCACTGTAGGTGACTCAAGGTTACAACAGGTCTGCCAACAAATATAATGATCAAATGCTGGAAAAAAAAAGCTATTTGGTTATTTTTGAAATTCAGAAAGAAGGCTCAGAAAGAAAAGGTTAGAAGAGTTTATACCTTGAAGAAATATGCATTCTAAGCTTCTTTTTCATCTTCACTTCTATTTTCAGTGCAGTTCAGTTAATAGAATTTCCAAACATTTGAGAAGTGATGGTTATGAGATTTGGATGAAAAATGAAGCCCTAGGATCTGGGTTTTTTGGTACCAGAGTTCCTCATTTGTTAGGATGAAATGAGATAATGAAGGAGAAATATTTGGCACAAGGCGTGATATACGTGAAATCTCAATAAATGTGGACCATTATTAATGTTAATATTGTTATTAAAATAGTATACAAGAGATTTGGGGCACTGACATTTAAATAGGAAGCTGCTGTAGGCTTATCCTCTGATCTTAGATAAATTGATATTTCTGTTGATTATTTTCAATCATGACATTTGTCTTCTTCCCCAATGAATTATAACAGATATTCAGAGGTCTACTGGTTAGAAGCTAACTTTATGATAGTAGAAATGCCTTGAATACTAATTATTCATTATAAAACATTCAGAAGAATATTTTCCTTCTTAAAATGCAGAAAGATATGGCTGTTCAAGATAATTGTTTTAAAATTTTCAATTATGTATGAATAACCATTTTATTTTTGGAGAATTGTTCTATCATGGATTGGTATTTTTAACCTCACAAACCATATTTAAAACCAATATTTTAACCAATTTTAAAACAATATTTAAAAATTGAACTTGCAAACTGAGTTTGTTTCTGACGATGCTGAGAAGTATAGGAGGGGTAAAGAGATATTCTCACAGATTGTCAAATGAACAGCTCAGAAGACATTAATTTATCAGGATAATTCTTTTTTCCCACATTTTTTTGGTGCATTATAGTTGTACATAATGATGGGATTGCTACATATTTATACATGTATACAATATAACAATATAATTTTGCCAAATTCCCTCCCTAGCACTTCCCTGCTCCCTCAAATCTTCCCACCCTTTGGTCCATTTCTTCTACTGATTTCCCTTTGATTATAGATATTTTTTTATTTTACATATTTTTAATGATTGCATAAGTATTAATTGGCTTCTTGGATGAGTAAAGAGTAAGTTACATTGTTTATTACCCCCCATCCCTCCCTATGCTCTTTGCTTTCCCCTCCCTCCTGCCTCTTTCCTTCTCATTCTCCCATCTACATATCTATGGTTCTCCTAGAATATGTTTTTATTCCACTTTGTTGAGTCTAGTACATAAATTTGACTGCCTTTCACTGAAGCCTGGGCTCTGCTCTAGTCTCCACAAATGAGGGGAAATATTTGATCCTTGAGTCTCTGGGTTTGGCTAATTTCGCTCAGGATAATTTCTTCCATTGCTATCAATTTATCTTCAAAGGCCATAACATCAATGTTTCTAAGAGCTGAGTAGAACTCCATTGTGTGTGTGTGTGTGTGTGTGTGTGTGTGTGTGTATCACAGCTTTTGGATCCATTCATCCATTGAGGGGCATCTGGATTGATTCCATAATTTAGCTATTGTAAATTGAGCTGCTATGAACATTGATTTTGCTGTGTCTCTGTAATGTGCTGATTTTAGCTCTTCTGGGAAAATACCTAAAAGAGGGATAGCTGGATCCATCCTGAATTTTTTGAGGAGTCTCCACACTACTTTCCAGAGCAGCTGTACCAGTCTGCAGTTGAACCAACAATGTGGTAGTGTTCCTATCTCCCCATAACCCCACCAGCATCTGTTACTGATTATATTCTTCATCTTTGCCAATCTGCCTGGAGTGAGGTGAAATGTTAATGTAGTTTTGATTTTCATTTCTCTGATTACTAGTGATTTAGAACACTTTCTCATGTATTCACTGGTTTGCTTGATTTCCTCTGTTGAGAAGTTTCTATCAGGATAATTCTGAAAAGGATAGTAGCAATGGGTAGGGATTTATTCTGAGGAAATCCTTGTTCATTAAGATTGCAAACATCCAAAATGAAAACAATGAGTTGAATTTTCAAAGTTAATTACTTTTCTGGCCTTTCATGTATATGGAATACAACATGGTTCTCCATGAAATTCACTTAAAAATAAATAATGCTATGAATAAAACAATCCTAAGTAAAGTGCTATTGACAGTATTTTGTTGATTAACACTTTTCCCAAATGCAAGAGAACTGTTTGAAGGTGCCAAGATATAAGACAGACATTGTGAAGGATTCAGGTTAAGTTGGCATCTAGAAAACATCTCAGCCTTTGTGATTGGTCAGATGAAACTTCACTCTTCTGTCTATGTGAGACGGTGCTGTTATGATGACTTGGAAACTGAATCAGGACTCAGAACTGAACTGAGTTGGGTATCCTCTCTCTACTGCAATTCCTCTTCAGTGGGGACAGCCAGGGATGCTTTGGCATCATTTTCAATTGATTCTATCATCTCAGAGTCCCAGAGCAGTGTCTGAAGCAGTTAGATATTTTTTTATCCTCCTGCTTCTTCTATTTTTAAATGTTATATTTTACACATTTAAAAGTTTGAAAGAAAAATAAATACCTGTGTACTACCATTCAACTTAATGATTACAAAATTGCTGAAATTAGTTGAAACCTCCTGGTTTGGAGCCTCTCTTTCAACTTATATTCCCATACCACTCTTTCCAAAAATAACCATTGTCCTGCATTTTATGCTTGTCATTTATATGTACTTATGTCATATCTAGGTACCCATAAAATACTGTTTCTAAATAGTATTTCATCCCCAAATAATAATAATCCACAAAATGCTTTGCATATTTTAGACATTTTATTAGTGGTATATATTTTAAAATTGTGTTTCCTCAAAATATATTTGTGATATTGTAATGGTTCATCTGAAATGTCAACTTGATTAGATTAAGATACCTATAAGATTAAAAGGCGTTTAAGATTAAGAATTTTCTGGGTTTGTCAATGAGGGTGTTTCTAGGAATGATTGGCATGTGGGATAGTGAACTGAAGTTGAGACCCACCTCAAGTGTGGGCCACATTATTCAACAGGTTGATGGCTTAGATAGAATAAAAGCTGGAAGAACAAGGAAGCAGCAGAAGATGCAAGTCTGATCTTTCTTGAATGGGTTCTTGATTGCTTCTGTGATCTTCTGAGGACTTCAGACTCCAGCTCCTTCACTCTTCCAAAGAGGACTCTGCCTATTGATTTTGTAGGGAGTTTCCAGGCCTTCTGTCCAGACTGGGATAACATCATTGATCCCTTTGTTCTGAGGCTTTAGTATCCTGGACAGAGCAGCTACTGGTTCCTCCAGCTCTCAAGCCTGCAGGCGGCCACTGTGGTACTATCCAGCCTCTGGTTGTGTAAGCCAATCTAATAAATCCCTTCTTGTAATCATATATATCCTGTTGATTCTATTCCTCTGGAGAACCCTGACTAATAAAGAAATTGATCTATTTTGATACTGATATCTCTTGTTCATTAATTTTCATTGTAATATACTATTAGATGACTACATTACTACTTATTAACATTTATTCATTTTCCTATTAGTAGACACTTGGGATCTTACAAATTTTTGTCTATTAAAAATTACTCTGTTATGAACTTATTTCTGTGGCTATTGTGCTCTCTGGGAGAGGTTTCTGAGCTATGAGTCTTGGCATATAATTGCTGAGCAAAGACTGGGTGATTTTCCTTTTAGATCTAAGGGTACAAGGCTGGCAAATGGGTCACATTAATTTACATTCCCCTTGGCAGTGTGTCATAGTTATCATTGCTCCTCATTTGACACAATACTTGGTATTCTCAGACTTACTTTTTGTGAATCTAATTGGTGTGATCATGGTTTTAATTGGCATTTCCCATGTTGCTAGTGAGGGTAAGTTTTTTTTCCGTATATATATTGACGATTTGGGTTTCCTCTTGGGTACATCTAATTCCCCAATATTCCTGTTCAGTGAGTCTTTTTTTTTTAACACATTGACTATTTTTGATGGCTACTTTCATTATTGATTCAACATTCTCTGTAGGTTTGGGAGGCTGCCTGGGACAGTGGTGCTCACGTGGGACAGGGAGTTCAAAGACTGGCTGAATTCAAGCTCCAACACTTACTAGCATGTGACTTCAAAAGACTAACGTGGGTCTTTTATGACTCAGATTCTTGATGAAGAGCAATTATAATATCAACTTATTGTTTTCTGGGAAATAAATTATTAGACCATACAGGTGAAGGGTTCATAAGCTATAAATTATTATGCAAACGATGATTGCTATTTTAGTAGTTATCATTTGTCCTTGACTTTATCCTTCTATAAAATCAGAACAGTTCCATCAAGATATTCCCACCACACTTATAATTGTATTGCATATGACTGTGGAAGCACTGGGTTTCTGGTGGGCAGTAAATGGTGGAAAGGTAACAGATGTCACTTTCCTCTAAGGCTTTCCCTAATATAACCACTGCTGATGACCCCCTTCCCCAGTGCCCAAGGATGCATTATCGTTTTCAACCCCTCTGCCAGGATTTCATACAGAAAAGAATTAAGGGTAATGTTCAAAGATCTCCAGGTTCCCTACCAGGTCCAGAGAATAGTCATTTGAATTACAGTGATTAATGTTATCTATTTTTGAGTTTTAATGTGATCTTACTATTTCGAAATGGAACAAGAACTATCTATGACTCTTAGTAAGTGTGCCTTTTAGCATTTATGGATATTTTCCACTCAGAGCAATTTTTAAAGTCATCAATCAAGCAATAAAAAATGCTGCAACAACCTTTATGGAATAACACAGATCTCTGAATGTAAAAAATGAGTGCTCAGTTATCAAAGGATAAAACTAACACCTTGATAGTACCAAACTGTCCACTTTAAAGAATACATAGATGCCTAGACAATGTGTCAAGTCAAACAACTTTGTAGGCAGAGTTGTAAGCAAACATTTGCTTGTTAAGAACTGATTGGGTAGGATATTTATAGATCATTCTGTATGAATGTCATTTACATGTTGTGAAAGAAAAATATGAGCCACCTGGTGTACATCATCCCATAGTGCCAAGCCAAGCCCTGAGACAGACTGAGTGTAAGAGCACAGAAAGGGACGTCACTAGGAGAACTGGCTCAAGCTCCAACCTGCTGGCCTACTTAAGAGGGAAAATGGTAAAGGAGTCACTTGGTCTTTCAAATTCTCAACTTCCTTTATAAATTGGGAATTAAAATATCTCTTCCATTTCCTCTGTTTCAGGGCTACTGTGAGAATGAGATCATGCATGTGAAAACACTTTTAATTTTACCAAGGTTCTCCATAGAAATAAGATGATTAAAAAAAAAAACTAAGTGCATATTTTCATAACTATATTGCCTGGAAGGTTCCATTGTTTCCTGCTTGGCCATATTTATACCATATTTAGGCCAGATAGCTTTCATGCTCTTATTCTCAGGCCTCTTGGTCAAACTGGGTGTGATTGAAGAGCCTGGTGTCCCTGGAGGTGTGGTCTCATAATGACCTGATTCCCAACTAGGAGTTTCAAAGGGCAAGCGAGGAAGAGTAAGGCAGATGAAGCAGGAGGTTTAAAAATGTTCTTAATGTGTTCTAAAATAATTTCTCTTTCTTAGTCATGGAAATCAAAATACAGCATTGGCTACCTCATGGATATCTGAACATTTTGTATAAAATAGGGCATACTTCATGAAACATTAAGTTGGGTTATATTTGTATCTCATTACTCCCACCTTCTTTGAGTCACTGTGGCCTATCGAATCTTAGTTTTCAGCATCTCCCACCAGTGCTGTTTGCTTTCCTTAACCACAACCTTGGACCAGACTAAAATATTTTACTTTCTACTCAATCCTCATCTTAGAGTCTATTCCTCAAGTTCTAACTGCTCACTCTTTAGATCTACTAGTTGACATTCTTCATTAACAGTCCTTCCTAGTTGTTTTCACCATTCACCAAACCAATAAGTTACCATTTTGTGAAGCTGGGATCTTTAGTATTCACAACTCGCAATTTGCATTTTGACTGAATTCTGCTGTTCTCTCTGCTCAAGTGTAATTTCTCTCTAGGGATGACTTCATCCCAATGAATTCATGTCTTTCCTCACTCTTCAAAGATATCTTTCTTTATTCCTACTCAAAGCGCTCCCATCTCATGTTGGTGACTTGAGAGTTCATTTCGGACCTTGTTCTTTTGTAGGATTTCTACCTGTTCCAAGTGTTCCCCACAACGGACAGTGTCATTACTATGCTGAAAACTCTTCAGGTATCTAGGATAGATTCTCACTGAATTAAGGGTGGAAAGATTTAATTAGAGGAAAACTGGAAAAGATTTCATAGCTAAATTTATGAGCTCCACATTAGTGTTTCTAACTTCTGCTTTTGCCAAGTCAAATGGATTTTTGATAAAAGGAAAAAACATTCTCACTACTACTCCTATTCTACTAATTACAGGTACTCTACATTGGAACATTACTATTTTTTCTTTCCTTTTAGCTGATAAGATTTGTTTGAACTTTACTTTCTGAAGTTTGTTATTTTATTTTTATAATAATATATACTTTTGTCATAAATATGCATATTATTATAATAATGCTTATCCATGTTCTATTTCACAACTCCCATGAACAATGCTGACATGTACCTTTGGGGGTGTGCTCCTCATATCTTGATTAAAACTGAAAAATAACTGTTCTTGTTGAAATTTATTCTCCAAAGAGAAGTACTGTGATAGGGCAGACAGATCAAGAGAATAAAAAGTGGGTCTCCTTGTGCTGATCGTTGAACAAGCAATTTAACATGAGTTTCCTCATCCATAAGAAGAGGATAAGTTCTACCCACCTCAGAGGGAAGAGATGATGTCTGTGAAATGTTATGTAAATGGTGAAGCATCACCATATGTTATACATAAAAATACATATACTTAAATAATTTTGAATGGCTGACAAAGATTAGAAAATGAAAAAAAATCCTAAGAGAAAAGACAATCCTAATTTTAAAAATTTTAAAAGAAGCTGCTAAATTCTATTAAATTATTTGCCAATGTCCTCATAAATATTTGAAAGGAAAGATATTTTCATTCTTATACCTGGACTATTTCCCAGCAAGGGAGACTTGTGCTTCCTGAAAGTATCCTTGGATTCTGCAGTCCTTTCTGGAATGCGACTGCAGTATGATTGGAATGGGGGGCTCAGGGGAACAGAAGCAGATCTTATCTGTGTGGTGGTGGCACCAGGTAGAATGTGGATCACCACAGGTGTAGGGCTTGGCATCCTCTCAACCGGGTTACAAAGTGGAAAAGCTCAGGGAAATAAATGGAACTTTGTCCTTTTTTTGTTTGTTTCCTGATGATCTAAGTTTCTATGCTTCTTATAACTCAAAACTCTTTTCTTATACCTAAATCTAATTTCTTTTGCTAAAAATAAAGACCATTTCTTCTAGTTTTGTTCTTATAAAAACAGCATCATTAAGAACAATTTGAAGCAGTTTATAAAACTCCTTTGTGGTCACCTTAGAGGACAGTTACAAAAGCAGACATCAGTTGGAGGAGAATTTTATTTTGGAAGTGGACCTTACCATGGTTTTATTGACCTTAAGCATTTGTCTTGTTACTCTGTACACCCATCACATTTGGTAGAAATATAAAAACAAATGCTTAGGTTATAGAAGGTATAAAGGCGGGGCGAAATTCTTTCATTGGAAGGGCTTCATTGATTTTGATGTGAACCATAAATGACATTGCAAATAAAAATGAGTGAATCAAGCTATAGCATTAAAATAAAGCTCAGACAAGGTTTTAATACTGTTCCATACATTTTGAGGCCAAGGGTGGCATAACAGAGAAAGCAATTGTTTGGAAGTTAGGAGGTTTGTTTTTATGCCAGATATGCCAAAAACTAGTGGTGTCAATACATTTCTGGGTCTTATGCCTCTTTTATTAATTTATTCAGCACAGATCATATATATTCAATTACTATTATGAACTATGCATCATGTTATAAAATCAAGGAATAGACTAGATATCTTTAAGGTATTTTTTCACTCTGAAAGTCTATGGCAAAGGACGTTGGATTTCAGCTCATAAAGTTCTTCATTTAGTTCCCTCCTTTCTTTTCCTACCCCAAGAATACCATCATATTCTTACCATCTGTACATAAAATTCTGCAATGGTCTCTTTGCTGGGCTTTCTGGTGTCATAACAGCAAGGACAGGGAAAGAGGAAAGGGATGTTGAACATATGACAGGACAAAGTGAGCTTCTGGAATGATGGGGTTCCCTAATCTCACCCCACTTTGACCTTCAGGAACAGATGGGACACTGTTAATAAATCTCACCTTCTGGTCAAGATTGGCTCAGGAACCAGGAGGGTGTGAATACTCTGTGCATTGAAGGTATCAGGGACAGAGGTTGCTAAATACTGGACTGTGGGCCTTCCACTGGCTTCCCTATAAATTCATCTAAACTCCATATAATCCATGTCCTTTCTGCTTGATGTCCTTCAGTGCCTGCTTGTAAGAGAGCTTAGTGCAAACTCTCTAGCACCACCTACAAGGTGCGCAGTCCATGTTCTCATGTTTTCTCTCTTCCTCACCCACTGTGCGCTGCAGTTGACCTGAGCTTTGGGCCATGCCCCATGCAGGCTGTTTTCTCTCCAGCCGCTGTGCTTTGGATCCTGTTTCTGCTCTTGCTTTGTCCCCACTAACAAACACTGTCACCCTTTGAGGCCAGCTTCACTGTTTTGCTTCCTTTCTGAAGCTCTTATTCCTGAGTGTAAATTTATGTCTTCCTCCAGGTTCCTCTTCCCAACAGCACGACTCTTCAAGCCCTTTAAACAGCACTTGGAATGTCTCTGACCACAGTGACTACCATCTCAATATACTTCATATGTAGGTAGCATTTACAAACTCTTATCTTACCTAATCCTTACAGAATCCATATGAGATTGGTATGAGTACTTACACACTGGGAAACTGGGAAACTAAACCTAGAAGAGGTTAGATAACTTCTCTAAGGTAACATTGATAATTAGGTCAGATTCAGGAACTGAATTCAGGACTTCAAATCCAAAAGCTAAGAATTTCAAACAGTCTGGGACATATTTTGACTGGAGGATAATTTTGTACCCCTCGAATCATTATCAACCAGAATGCTGCGTAAAGTATCTTTAATTCCTGGATGTGAAAATTGAGAGATGAACTGCAATGTTCTTTTGATTAGCTAAGTTAATGGAGGGAGGCAGTGAAGCAGATAATTGCGAAGAGGGAAATGCATTGCAGTAGCTCGGCCATTTTCTGCAGGCCTCCACAACATGTTCAGAAGAGGGCTTGGAGAATGCTGAGGTGGGGAGGTGACAGAGCACTGTAATCCACAGCCCTCTGCAACCATCATGGACCGTATGCTCTTGAATAAATTATTTCAATGGCTGTATGCTCTTGGGCAAGAGATTCACCTATAAATGTAGAATGCAGAAGTTGAAAAGATAATTTCTAAGGTGCAGCTCTAAGCTCCTACATCCGGTGAGGATGAGGAAAGCTCTCCTGCTGCTCTCATATATGGCACTGGGAGATTTCAGTGGTGCAGTTAACAGGTAAGTGCTAAGTCCTAGGTGCTTTGATTGTCTATAAAAGCAGTCAATGACTGCAACACTCTTATCCATAGACAGAAGGATACCAAAAAGACAGAGTAGCCAATTATTACTCCAAAGAATGAAAGACTTCTTAATCACATTTTGTAATTTCATCTGTGTGACCCAGTGCAGATGCCTAATTAAAAGCTTGGTTTAAAAAAATTATGCTTAATCAGCACACATCCAACAATTTACTCCCTGGCAGATGTGAATTAGTCCAACGATCTATTTACATTTCCTTTGTGCTTGGCATTGAGTGGTAAGATGCATTTACATACTTGCTTTTTACTTTGTTGAAAAGCAGCAAGAAAATACATCCTAACAGAATCTATAGGCACTGATTATTTGCTTATCTGGCAAAGATGAAACAATACTTCAGATAAAAAAAATGTAAGTAAAGCCACAAAAAGAAGCACAAAAAACTTTTGCAAAGCTCCAAAGAGCAAAGGAGCGTATCTGGTCAGTGAAGCTGTCATTTCTTTAAAGGAATGTATTGAATTTTAAACAACTAAAAGATATGACAAATAAGTTATCAGAGGCAAAAGATATGACAAATAAGTTATCAGAGGCAAAAGATATGACAAATAAGTTATCACGTAAAAAGAAAATAGGCTACTAGAAGAAAATAAAAACAAGAGTTTAAAAATTACCTTGAATCCTGGAAGTTTAAGAGAAGAAGCTAAAGATGTGTGGTGGAGTTTCTCTGAACTCTGCTGTGTGATGTGGACAGGTGTGTGGGCTCAACTCCTCACAGTCACCCCCCAAAAAAACAAAAAACCACCAGAAACGACAACAACAACAGCAACAACAACAACTTAAGTTTCAGAAGTATCTTTCTATGTGGACATTATTCGGCCTGCATGCTTATTTTCAAATAGCACTAACTGTGTTCCTGAACAACAAACCGTACTAGGAGCAATGTGCACGGCCCGGCACCACCTTCTGACCTTCCTCCAACGCGGTGTATCAAGGGGCTGTCGGATTTCCCCTGAAATGACGGTGGGCAGCTGGCGGAGCTGCAGCTGGGAACTGTCTCGGATATGCGTTCCCATAGGTTATTGTACTTTACCTGCCACCGTCAATTTCCTGCAGTTCCGACTGAGCAAGAAAAACGAATAACAAGGAGAAATCGACGAAGATAAAAAGGAATGAGCCATTTCCTTTCAAACTGCTGCCTCCTGCAAACGGTTACAAGTTTCTGTAATTTTGTTTACTGCCTCACCTACACACGCTTTTAGGATCCATAGAGCAGTGTTTTTAGTCAGAGGGGGAAAATTTAGTTTTTGATACTGTGAAATTGATAAAGAAGGAGGGGGAGAGCCCTGTTTAAGACTCCAGATGACATTTGGGAAAGGAGTTTCATTCAGTTGCCTTTGGGAAAAGGTACTGTTTGCTCCCTTGTGAGCTGGCAGGTCATGAGTCCCCAGGCTGGGGAGGGGGGCTGCCTACTGGTGGAGCTGCTGGGTCCGAGCTCCATAGCCCCACACGGCTCCATCACCTATGTGACGTTTCCAGAAAATGCTCTGACTGGGCTCCATTGCAAGCCGATCAACAATCCTTAACTGGTAGTGTAACCCTCCATTATGTTGATCTACTTCTTCGCTCTCTTCATTTGTGAGAACTTACAGGGCCCCTGCTGCCTTGCTGAAATGAGGGCTGCGAGAATCTCTCTCCCATATGGATTTCAGAACTGGTGCAGCACTAAGTTACTGAGCTTCATAAACTGGCTGGCAGAAAGAACCAACGTGCTGTGCTAAAAGGTGACTGTCCACTGCATCCACAGTGTCCAGAGTGTGGCACGAGAGCCCTTCTAACCTAAGAGGGAAGCAGCCTCGGCAGACGTGAATCTTCACTGACACACTTTGATTGTTCAAATGGGACCCTTTGATTTCCAATTTCAGTTTCTGAAAGAGCAATGTCTTATACAAGTATCAAGGAGTCGGTCTGCTCATTGGGTCACATACAACAAGTATTGCCAATTACAAATCCCTCAAACACATGGCAAAAGGGGAAAAACATTTGTCTTGGAAGCACTGAAATTTTGGAATGCAGAGAAAGATCATTATTATCTGTCTGATGCATGTGGAGAGAAAGGGAAAGCAATGAAGTGCCTTTATCACATCAGAGGGGTGGACGTCGTCCAGGGGGAGCACAGCTCACTACTGCTCGCTGTGTTAGACACTGCACGGATTCTCATGGGGGTGAAGAACATCATTAGTCTAGGACTTTCAGGAAAATATGAAGCAACTTCACTGCAGACAATGGCAGATTATTTTATTCTCAGACACATAGACAAATGGCACAGAGAAAAACAATCGAATCCCCTGCTGTTCCCAATGTTACAATTATTATACTCTACCAAAGCTGATTGGAATAAGTGAGCAGAATTATCATTTAAGAGTTTAAGTTACCCCCTTCCTCTCACTACCACTATTGAATATATATCTATGTGAATATACTAGTAAATAGATCCACATGTTTATATGTTTATTTGCACACATATGGGTTATAATAAATTTTGCATTACAGTAAAATATGGTTAACAACAGAGTCAGAAACAATGAAAATTTTTTGTTTTTTTAAATCAGTATTATTTTTAGAATTATGGAACTGTCAGTTTATTTTATATCAAGTTCCTGCAAATCATAGTAAAATGCAAGAATCATAACCATATGGTGGCAGATTAATCAACTGAAAAATAAAAGTTAGAAACTTGCTTAATTTTTTTTTTTGGTTGTAGCTAGCTCATGCAAAACAGTCTATTAATTCCTTTCTACTTGATAAATGCATTGTTGGAGATCAAGAAGCAACGACTAAGTTGGTTAATAATATGTGCTATTATGTGCTAAGAGTGATAACCAGGCCAAGACAATCACTTCAAAAACTTAAGCTCGTTTTAATCCTTGAAGTAACCTGGCAGATAACATACAGTTCCCATTTTATAGAAAAATCTAGTCCCACAATTACAAAGTGACCAA
The DNA here is from genome assembly GCA_004027875.1 of Aplodontia rufa. Lineage (NCBI taxonomy): Eukaryota > Metazoa > Chordata > Mammalia > Rodentia > Aplodontiidae > Aplodontia > Aplodontia rufa. The sequence goes on from PVKS010001929.1 coordinate 102,853, forward strand.
GCTGCCATATCTCTAGTGTGTTTGGGGTGACTCTCAGGGTTGTCCTCCAACTATAGGGATATTTGGTTATACAGGTTTATGAAATTCATTTCATCCATTTTTTGGCATTTCTTTTTCTTCTTCCTCCTCCTCCCCCCCCCTCCTCCTCCTCTTCTTCTTCTTCTTCTTCTCCCTCTTCCTCTTCTTCTTTTCTTCCTCCTCCTCTTCCTCCTTCTTCTTTTCTTTTTTTTAGTACAAGGGATTGAATCCAGAGGTGCTTATCCACTGAGCCACATACCTAGCCCTTTTTATACCTTATTTTGAGACAGGGCTTCTCCAAGTTGCTTAGGGCCTTACTAAGTTGCTGAGGCTGGCTTTGAACTAACTCATGATCCTCCTTTCTCAGCCACCCGAGAAGCTGGGATTACAGGCATGCTCCACTGCTTCTGTCTTAAGACTTAGACTAGAGTCAATTGCTCAGAATTTTGTTTACCTAAATTCATACATTTTACTGCCTGAACTGAGTAGATATGTTGGCATAATGTAAACATATAAGATATTTTATTATGACCTAACAGTCTTGTTATTTTTTCTTATGCTGCAGCACATATGAAGAAATCACTTGGTAACAGAATTACCTAGATCCAAATGGGCTAGTCAGCCTGCTAAGAGCTAAAACAAGTGAATCAGAACAAATGACAAAATACTAAGCCTTCAGAAGAGGACCGCTGGAGATAAAACTCTGAGGTCATAAGCATCTACTCAGTACAATAAGGAAAACAATAAAAATTATTTTAAAAAATTTGAAAATTTGACTCTCATGAATTCCAAAATGCACAAAACTATTACAAATGGAACTGTATATAATAATTAACTAGTATTGGGGTAAATAATCTTGATGATTTTAATGGACACAAAAATGAAAGGGGCCATTAGCCCATTGGGTGGCTGTATAGGAGTCAGCTTTTCTAGGTCCAGAATGTATGGATCTTTTTTGATACACTTTCAATTTCAGTTACAAAGACATGCCAACTCTTCCACATAAACAGCAATCAGTGATTGTTAAGGGCATGTGATTGTCTCCCATTTCCATTTCTACTCATGAAACTGACAGAAAAACCTAAACTCATGTTTCTACTCCCTAATTACGGGTCTAAGGAAGCAAGAGATCTAAGGACTTAGTGAATGAATAATATAAAAATACATTCAGCATATCATAAATATTTATTGCTACATCAAAAGTCTGCTAGTCAATTTTTCAATAATTCTTTCAGCGTAAAATGCTCGAGTCAGTATATTGGAAGAAAGATTAATTAAAATTCCGACTTAGCTCTGTAAGGATAGGAAATAGGAATTATGTCAAATATTTTCTGCTGTCAAATGTCTTTATCTAATTTTTATCTTAGTTTCATTTTCCCCTGTGGGCTTGACTGCAAGTTCTTAAATTTATTCACCTACTAAACATGCAATTATCATTTTAAATCTGACAATGCCTCTCCTGAATTGTAGAAGAAGATTAGAGCTGAGAGGCAGAATTTTGTTGTTTGCAAAGGAACACTAAAATAAACTGCGGTATCTATTTCTCTTAAATATTTTCTTTGTTTAGCACATTTTTTTTCTTACAGATTACTATTTTTTTAAAATCAGGAAAGATGCACAAATTCTATTTTTAACAATTGCTTTGTTGACTGTGGTTGATTAATAGCTAATTGAATCAATACATGCAAAATATCTGTAGTGATCATATACATTCCTATGACTAAGAAATATACAATAATATCTGTATTTTAAATAACTTGTAAGCTAAAGGAATATTTAAAATGATAACATGTTTATCCTTGAGAATGATCATATCATTGGTGTACATAAAAATTTCCTAATAGGGGGAGAAGGTAAATTGATATTTGCTTGGTAAATTCTAGTGGAAAGGAGAGAAGACTTGCAAACATTGAGGTGAGGGCTAGAGAGACAACTTTTGGAGTTATCAATATAGAGCTGAAGGTCCTAAGCTTTTACTCCTAAGCTTCTTTTGTTATTTCTCTATGGGTTTCATATTTAAAATGATTTTTCAACCTCAACTTATAATTAACTAGTTCTATTTTTACAATTTAACTACCAGTTTCCAGTCAGCATGAATCAACTAGTGTAACCTGTGTTAGATGGATGTACTTTTAGTCATAATAAAATAATTTTAATGTTTCTATATCCACTTAATAAATGTTCATGGGATCCATACAACATGCTCTGGGAAAGTCCCAGCAGATAAAAAGATGAGTAAGATCCAAGCCTAGACCCTAAAATACTGTAAGCTATGATCTAGCAACGATAGCTCACATATATTTGTCATGATTAAATGCATGATTCCTATTCAGTACGTGGAAGATTTTTCTCTGAGCTTGGCTAGGCTAAAGCACCCAGTTACTAAATAAGCACTAATTTTAGTGTTGTTGAGAAGTATTTTGTAGCTGTGGTTAATATGTACAATTAGTTGAAAGACAAAGAGGTCATCTTCAATAATCTGTGTGGGCCTCATTTAATCAGTTGAAAGTACTGAAGAACTAAATGGGTTTTTCTAAGAAAGAAGAAATTTTGCCTCAAGACTAAAGCCATAGCCTCTGCTAAAAGTTTCTAGCCTGTTGGCTTGCCCTACAGATTTCAGACGAGATCGGGTGCATTCAGGGTGGTCTAGCTATATACTGCCCTAATGATTTCAAACCTGACAACCCCACCATTTATCTGAGCCAATTCTTACTGGTCCTGTGCGTCTGATTGACTAAAGCTCAAACTTTACCGAAGAAAGTAGTTCTGCGCATTTCTGCAACTGCACAGGGTATCTATTTGCACACTTCAGATGGAGTGGTTAGGCTTAGGGGCAGGGAACATGTGGTGGGGAGGTGAGATAGAAGTTTTAGCATACTCACCTTGTTTTGGCACTAGTGTATGGCACAAGGTGACTTCCATACCTTTACTTATTTGGCACAGCATAAACCTTGCATGGGTTCGATTCTGTGATTGTATTACTTATTTTCTCAAATTGTGACATCAGAACTCTCTGATATGTAGAGATACAGTTCACATCTGCATAATTTAGACTAGATATAGCTGGAAAACATATTTGCTTAGAGGATGGTGGAGACCCTGGCAGGTCTTAGACTACTGCTTTGGAGGCAAGTTGTGACACAACATGCCATACGCAAATAGTGTACACGTATTTAAAAATTTCTCTTGTTCTATCTTACTGTTTTAGATACAATACTAATTTAGTCATCTATTAAATGCTAAGTATTTATCACCTTTTGGCATAGAGGCATTTATTTAATGCTGTGTCAAATACCCTTGTTATCTTTAAGTGAAAGATGAAAAATAATTATCCCTGAGTTTTAGCCTGTAGAAAAAGTTATGTTTTCATCACATCCTGTTTATGGCCTATTAACATGAATTACGTAGAAAAAATATCCAGTGACTCTCAAAATATCACTCTGAGGTCTTTTGGGTTACTCTGCTGAACAGATTATTATTTTTAGGGAATTATAGATGACCATGAAATATAGCAATAATTACTTTGGGATGGCATAGATTCCATAACACACTCTGATCTACGATTTGGTCAACTATCTAAGTTGATCCAGATTAGATCATGATTCTGTCAAAGAATTTACTAGCTGTTTTCTCCCATGAAATCTTGAAGGTATTATTTTTCAGGAATTCAAAATGCCCTTTCAGAGGAACGTAAAAATTTTAAATCATTTATTGCAGACATAAAAAGCTAATGAGAACATTTTAAAATAGTGGTCAGACAACTCAATCACCAGCAGCTCATAATTTATTTGGTATATTTTACTTATTCAGGTTAATAAAGGATGTGTTTGACATAGCATCAGATTGACCTTGTTTCTTGGCAAATACTATCTTAAAAGTCTCTAGAGCTAATTCCACTGCCAGCCATTCTTTTCAAGGGCGGCTTGTTATTACTCTCTTGGAAACAATTAACAGACTGTCATACAGAATAACATGTACTTTGTCCTGAAATTCTTATTGAAGAAGGTCCAGAAAACAAAGTGGTTTCAAACTCTGACTCTAAAAGCTTTTGGTTTCTGAGAACTTTTTCTCTGTACTTAAATTTTTAAATATTCAAATATGACAAGAACATATTTTAAAAGGAAATCCAGGCCATATCCTGACTTAGAGCAAGGATTCAATCTAACCTTTTACATCATCTTTATTGATATTTATTTTGCATTACAATGGAATTTGATATGCAGTTTGACATATGCTTCAGTCAAATCATCATAAAACATGATTTGGGGCTAGAATTTGGGACTTAATAAGGATGAAATCAAACAGAGGAGAGGTGTTGTGCTCACCTTTTTTTTTTTAAGTTAACAAGTTTTGAAATCAATACAGGTTTCTAGCTAAATATTTGGTTGATTCAGACTTATCAAACCATTTTATACTTGATTTCAAAATAAGATATTATTTAGGCCATAAAATCCTATTAAAGGAATTGCTATTAGCTAAATTTATCTAACTAAGCACACAGTTGGGTTAGAAACTGTAAAGAAAAAAACTATATATTCAGACTCCCTTTTTATTGAAGCTTGTTATCTAAGGTATGGTTCAGTGTACTTTTTCTGAAAAAGGCCAGAGAGAAAATGTTTTTGGCTTTACAGACCATGGGATCTCTGAAGCAACGCATAGACTCTAGGGTTGTAGCACAAGAACAGTCATCAGCAATACATAAATGACCATATCTGTTCCGATAAACTTATTTACAAAAACAGGTGGTAGGCTGAATTTGCTATTTGTTATGCCAACCTCCTAAGGGAAAGTCTTGGAAAAATAAATAGTATTACTTCATTGGTCTTTGGGAGGAATTTGGCATAGGGACTCCAAGTGGCATCAGAACAGGGTAGGAGATTATAAAGAGATCATTAATCACTAAATGAGTTTATGGCTCCAGGATACCAATTATATTCCAAAGTTGTTTTAATACCATGAAGGGTACTCTATGTGCTTGATAGTTTATACAACACTTTCCCACGTGTCTTTCTTCTTAGGAGGTCATTTGATGGTCATTCAAGCCCATTAAATGGTATTAGTACTTTCTGACTCCAAGTATTCCAAGTTTATTCTCTTGAACAAACTCAAGAATTCTTTCAGCAATGAAGGTGAACTGCTGAAACCTGGAAGCCTGGTAACCTAGCAAGTAGCTCAACGTCAAGAGGAGAAGATGTTTCTAGAAATCACAAATAGGCAGCTTTTTAGCTGGTATTTAGGACTGATGCCAGGTTTGTTCACTCCTTCAGGTGTCCTGTGGGAGGAGAGTCTCATGCTTTTCAGTAGTGAAGCACAGCTCTTTCCATTTGAGCCAAGAGGACAAGAATGTTCACTGCATTGTATCATTGCACAGTGAAACTACAACTGGACTCTTCATGTGAGTGTGGGTGTGATATTGTGGAAGGACACACACACACACACACACACACAGAGACTCATTTTTCTCCCCTTACAAAAGGATCTGTGCAGAGGACTGTGGATTAGGCTGTCAAAAGCTGGCTCATGCCTAGCAGTTTGGTTTCATCAGCTCCTACCTGGCTTCTCTCTTCTTTTTTTCCTAGCTGCAGCTAAGGTGTCCTGAGGGTCATTTAATTTAGAATATAATTTACGACGTAGCTGCAGTTTAAGTCTGATGTTCAGCCAGGACTCTGGCTAAACATACTTTTTAAGAACCAGTTTCTAGTCCTTCTTTGACATTTTAATACTAAATCATAGCCGATTCTATTTAAAAATAATTATAGAGAACTATGTGGTTTTATTTCAGCTGTTGTCCATCTCAGCTGCCCTGTCCCTGGAACTTGGAAGGATGCACCTTCATTCATGTGCCTATTCGTTCTGCTTCATCCCACTGCAGTCAGCATTTGAGAGGAAAGAAGAGCGAATCTTTCCCAGAGAACCCTGCATTTCTTGTCTGAAGAAGGTGGTCACACGGAATTGATCAGAAGCCAATAAAATGTGTTTGTCAGTATCTATCTAAACTTCAGAAGTTTTATATTCCCTTTATATATTCTTTGCCTAGTTGACTGAGAATGGTTTTTCGGGCAAAAAGGAATAATACAGCTCACTGAGCTATGGGGTAGATCACCAGCTTAGGACATGAATTCTAATTTGACTGCAGTTGTGGTTCTGTCTTCAGTGGAGAAATCTGGCTGCTTATCAATAAACCACTGGTGTGTCCATTCACTAAGGGACTTTGATTATATGGTAGGAGAATCTTCCTCCCTCCTTCAAAAAAACTGTTAATGCTTGAGCTCCAGGCCAGGAATTTCTCTCGGCAAAATCATGTTTTGAATTCCATTCCAGAAATAACTGCAGAAAACACACACTAAGAATAAAATGGTTTACAATTTTAAGAAGCATACTTCACAGCTGAAATTATGATAGATGTGGGCAGAAGCTAGAGGATAAACAAGTGCTGGGCAGCTGGCCATGGACACTCTGAATGGTTTAATAGCCCGCAAGTAACATGCAGGCCAGCTCTTAGGAGCCAGGACGCAACAAACTCTCACCCAAGCCACCGTTGCCATGACATGGATCCACACACAGAGAGGTTTAGTGAAACCTGCACCCCAACAAATACCCAAGCCTTGGATATTAAAACCTGTTATGGGGAAAAGCCAGTCTGAACGAAGCATCAATTTTAGAACTCCTTTGCATACTCGAATTTTTGGTAAACTTGTTACATAATTTCAGTGAATTATTTTGCCTGAGTCATGATTTTTTATTTCAATATCTACTATTTACTAATCATTTTGCCAGTCATTTTGCTGGCACTGAGGATAATGCTTATTTTATCTTTGTCATGTGCCAGTCTTGGTGCCAGATCTTGTGCAAAACCCTTAATATGAATCACCTGATTTAACCCTCACAGGAACCCTATGGCGATAATCTTATTGTCCTAGTTAGGAAGATGGGAAACTGAAGCATGGAGAGGTCAGGAACTTGCCTGTGGTTACCAGAGCCTGGGCTGACAACCATTACATTTAATGCCTCCCAGGGCTCTGAGCTGAGAAGTGCTTCTTAAACCTTAATGCGTTTATGAAACACCTGTGGATCTTGTTAAAATGCAATTTCTGCTGCGAACCTCTGTGGAGTTGGTGCAAGCTTCTGCATATCCAACAAACTTGCAAGTGATGCTAATGCTGTTGATTTATGATCATGCAACAAGGGTCTGGACCTACAGTTCTCACATTAGCTGGCACACTAGAAATACCTGAGTAGCTTTAAAAATGTCTTTGTCCAGGTCACATTCCATATCAATTAAATTAAATTTCCTGGAGTTGAAACTCAAGCAAAATTTTCCTTTAAAGACCTCAAAATAATTCTAATATACCAGTATACTAGAAATCAATTTATTAGTTCAAGATCAGCATTAAAAATAATTGCAACACTAAGTGGAATACTGTTCTGTGAAACTTTTTAGTTTGTGCATGCATGCGTGTGTGTGTTTGTGTGTGTGTGTGTACTGAGTTCTTGGTGTAAAATGTATTCATTATTGTGATCAAGATAAAAAAATTGAAAGCCACTTTAAATAAAGGGAAAAGATCTCCCCTCACCACTGCTTTTGTCTTGCCTACTTTCATTTTCTCTTATTCTTAAAATAATCTAAGGGAGATTATAAATGTCCACCCTTCATAAGACATTATTCTTGTCCATAGGAAGTTCATCATCTGCTGGAGAAGCAGAAAATTTCACAACACAAAGAAGTTGGTGCTACACTGGATACCATGTATAATGAGCTATCTTGGGAACTCAGATAAGGAATATAATAAAATACTATGTAGCAATTCCCTGATGGTGTCATACAGGAACTGACAGGTGATCTGTCTCCAATAGGGATCTGGCAAATTAAAAGTGAGGGGAAGGAATCCCAAGGAGAGACATCTCTTCCATCTTCTCCAAGGTCAAGGCATGGTCTGGGAATCACTTGCAGGATTAAGGTGAATGTGGAGTTCAGAGCAGTCCTAACAGCCTGTGCTGGGGTGGAGCACCCCAGGGTCTGGCACAGGTATTCATTGGAAAGCTTTGTGCTCTGGGATGGCCAACAGGAAGGACAGAGTTTACAGCCAGAAACTGGAGAAGTTGCACCAAGGAAGAGGAGGGATTTAGACTAGGAATCATGGTCTTGACTGGGAAGAGCAGTGGGGAGGGGGCATGGAAAACAGTTCAATATGGTCATCAAATCTCAGAAAGAAGGAATTGGATCTGGTTCTTCTATAGCACAGGAGGGCAACTATTGGTTAAAACTATCTGTGATATATTTCAAAAGAAATATATCAGAAGAGTATAAAATTCCCAAAACATAAAATGGTTCATGTTTGAAGAGATAGAAATACTGATTGCCCTGATGTGATTATTATGCACTGCCTACATGTATTGAATTACCATTATGTCTTTGGGATACACCCAAAGATATCTACATATGTGTCTCAGTATTTTTAAGAAAGAAAGGAACACAATCAGATACTGGTGGTGAAGAGACATGAAACTGGTTGATATCAGAGTTTGAGTGGTGTTTATACCCAAGTAGGCAACATGAGAGGGTAGCTGGGGGAGTTCATTGGTAGCTGAATGACATAATATAATGTAACAAATGGTAAATTGGCACATTGTAGTAAAAGGTAATATATTCTAAGCTGAAGAACTGTTTTTGTTTTATCTCCTATGCTCATATGAGGTTTATATGAGGGAAGTGGCATAATCATTTTTATACCTTTTTTCTGTTGCGAGGTACTGGAGATTGATTCCAAAGGTGCTTTTCTTTTTTATTTTGAGACAGGGTCTCACTAAGTTGCTTAGAGTCTCACTAAGTTGCTGAGGCTGGCCTTGAACTTGTGATCCTCCTGCCTTAGTATCCCACACCACTGGGATTACAGGCGTGCACCATCACACCTGGCTATTTTTTAAAAAGATAATCCTAGAGGGAAAATTATTTTGATGAGTATAATGACTACTGCATTGAGGCATCAGACAAGGAACTCCTTAGTTAAGCCAATGACAAGGGCTAAGGAAAGGAGAGGGGGCTTTCTGAAGAGGAACTGAATGTGGTTAAGAGAAAAGTTTGAAGAGCCAGAGTTTAGGTTCTAGCTTGAGGAAGATAAACATATATTTAGCTCAGACTGAAAATTCAGGAAGCAAAGAAGTTATGGAGAGGAGCAGGATCTACGTGAGGTGTGTGGAAGATGGAGTGCCTTGTTCTCACCGCGGCATGCTGGGTCTAATAGCGGAGGAATATACCAAGTGGATCAGGCAAGAGCCGGGAAGCTGGGACAGACATGCTACCATCTGAGGTCAGGCCTGCTGTGTTAGATAGGCATCATGAAAGCATAGGGTTCAAACAGAAATAAGTTTCTGCTCTCAAAAACCTATATTCTTAAGTCATAAAGAGAGCCTGTGTAAATGACAACTAACAAACTAAAGCAGCTCTCAAAGGTCACCTAAATGATCCTTACCATTATGTTTTCTAAGGATATAAGGCAGGAATTTCATGCAGGCTAGAGCTATACAATTTTTTCCTATAACCATACTTTAGGCTAAAAGAGTAATTTTCATTTCATAGCAATCATTTACAAGTGCTTTTACCCTTTGAGGAGAATGTTGTTATGTAAGAAGCTAACCCATTTTAAGTAGGAGCGGTTGTGACTGCTAATTGACAACTCTGATAGATCCCCCTTTGAAAAATCAGAGAGCAACCCATCAGTTATCTAGTCTATTTCCACATTTTGCAGATTTGAGACTAGTTGACCAAAGCACCTTCCTAGCAATAGGCTCCAGACTTATAAAACTACCCAAATTGTCATTTAGACCAGAAAAAGATGAAACTCCTACAAATACTTTTCCTTTCCTTGAAATAAATGTGTAATGTAAACCTGAGTGCCTAATTTTCCATGTGGTCATATTATCCTACATGCATGAAATCACTGAAGAAACAGAAGAAATATTGCCAGGCTTGTAAATCCAGCAATGCTTTTGCACATTTCAAGAGATAGATAATTTTGATGTGAATTCTTCTACCATGAGACAGGCAGATTCAATACATAGAGTTAATATGACAATGTAATAATAGGCTACATGAAAAATAATAAAATCAATACTTATTCCACATTTAATCCATTATTCAGATTTCCAGTTAAAGCACAATGTAAACAGAATATTAATGCTAGTTCAGAATTAAAATAATTATGTCCTATTTAAGTTCTGTTTGATGTTATCTCTTCTTTCCTCAGCACCTTCTTTTTTCCAAGGTTTACTGTTTTAATTCTTCAGGCAATGTTTGCCACTTTCTGTTTTATTAGTGCTTTGCAAATACCTCAGTGGTGATTTGTTCTTTTTACATTGTATCTTAATTTTTTTTTAACACTTGTGTTTTCCCCAATTAGAACGTGAGCTTCCAGGAAGATCCTGTGCCATTGTTGCTGAATTAACTGATAGGTTAAGCATAATATCTTGGACATAAAACTCCAGGTAAAAGAATATGATATTTAATGTATTTCAAAAAGAAGGAGGACTATCAAAACAGTCATCACAGCGAAAATAGGATTTCCTATCTTGTTAGACATTTTCATCCTAGTTTTGTTATTTAGCATTTTTTCTTTTCTCCTCTCCCTCCTCCCATATGGGGACCAATATCTTTTAAATGCTGAAAAACTCTAAAAGTCTTAATTATTTCATGTTTTTCTTATTCATTTTTCTATCAGAGCCTAGCAGTACAGGGGACATATAATTTTTGCTGGATGAATTTGTTCCACTTGGAAACACTTTCTGTACAAGGATAGATCTTAAGATAAGTGTGAAAACAGCAAATAAAACCTCTCTTATTAACTTCTTACTAATGCACTGAAACCTTGCCTCAGTGCCATCCATAAATCAACCCCAACCCAGGAGCCAGTTAATCATCAAACAATAATCAACAAACCACCAATAAATCTTTATTGAGCCTGTTGCTATGTGCTTGGTTCTTTATTGAATACTATGAAACTTATGAGGCACAGTTTCCTCATCTAGAAACTTTCAATCTTTGGATATATAATGCTCATACTTAAAAGGCCAAATTGTATTTAATGAAGCATTTTGGTGCTTTAGTTATTCAAACTAATTGGATTCGTATTTTGTTCCGAAAACTTCTTTATATTAAAATAATATTTCTGCATAAGATATTATCATTTCAACTATTCTATCTCATCAGAATAGAACACATTATTGTTTTTAAAGGCAGGCAATCACTCAATTTATCTATATTAAATATCTATTATTTGTCAAGGCCAAAGTAGTAACCTTCATGTTACTTTTCCTTTGGATTTATACCCTTTAATCTATGCTTTTTAGGTTTTTGTACAGTACTATGATCTTTATGTAGGTATACTTGACTGTGCCTTTTCGTAATGCAATCATGAGTTCGTGCGGATTGTGTAGAGAAAGTGGGAGTACCTGAAGGACTGTGCTGACAGATCTAACCTTATTTTCTCATTATCAGCTGCTTCCACCTTTGATCTACAAGTCATGGTCTACTTTGACCATAACCATGAGATTGGCTACACCATGTGGATTAATTCATCTCTGTGCCTCTTTGGACCAAGATGGGGAAAACATTAAATTTGTTCATATGAATGCTCATCTACTGCAAGCAAGATAGTCTCTACCCGAGTTAAGAGAACCTTACATGACCATGGAGGGCGTAAAATTGTATCCAACTTTGCATCTTCTCCCAAGGATGATCACTATTTCTCTCAAGTGATTTCTTTTCCAGAAAAACATTGTTCTAGTTTTCTATCACACTGAATGTTCTGTATATTTTTTCTAGGATCTTTTCTCTGTTTATATTTATTCCATACGTGCTTTCATCCAGTTTCACTTATTTCAACATCATCTGAACGAACATCAATGACTCGCCTCCAAATTTATATTACTAGACAATAAACACCAGGCTCAACTATTTACTAAACACTAGAATGTCCTTAATCACCTCAAACTTAACAAGCTTATAGAAGTGCTTTTCTGAGTCCTCTTCTTACCCACTAAGTGGACAAAAACTTTAATTTTTGATTTAAAAATTTTTTGATTCCCCTCTCTTTTTCATTCCCAGCATTCAGAAATCTATCAACCAAATTCTATCATGTCCACCTTCAAAATATATGTTTAATCCATTCACTTCCCCCTATTGCCACTGCTGCTATCCTAGCTCTAGCTGTCACAGCTCTCTCTGGGACTACTCTACTGGCCTCCTAGCTGGGCTGGGCTACCTGCTTATATTTTTGTCTATGACAGTATGTTCTCAACATAGGAGCCACAGTAATATTTTCAAAATGCAAGTTTCATTATTTAATTCCTCTGCTAACTAGTTACACCTTATGTTTAGAACAAAATCCAGAAGTTTTGTCTGTGAGTTCCCACATGTCCAGGCCTAGCAATTTCTCCAATTTGATAACCATAATTGGTGTTCCCCAGCTATACCAGACCATTGCTGCACACCAAGCATAATGCATCCTGAGGGCTTTTGAAATTCTGCTCCCCCTGCCTGGTATGCACCTGTTTCATATCAATTAAGTTTCTTTCAAATGTCCTGTGTTCAAAGGCGCTTTCCTTGGGCATTTTATTCCCTTATCCTGCTTGATTTTCCTTCATGGCACTCTGACTGACTTATACCAAGGATGGACTTATTTATTTATATTCTGTCTCTCTCCCACTAAAATATTCCATGAACCAGGGACTTCATTTACTGTGTTATGCCTACTGCCTAGAAAAGTGTACAGTACACACACACACACACACACACACACACACACACACATATGAATGCTTTTCAGAGAATAAATTGAGATAAGCAGAATATAACAATATAAATTAAAGAAAGAATTAGCTCCATCATTTTTCTCTGCCTCATTCTTCTCTAAAACTGAGTGATGTTTAATGGTCTTGGAAATGTTGCAAATACACATATGCTCCTTGTAGAATGAATACCTATCTCATGAATTGGGCTAATACAGGAGTTGTTCCTGGGAGGCCCCAAATCAGTCAATCAGTATGGGAAGGGGCTCACCTGGCAAAGCACAGACAGATATGTTCGTGTAAGGAGAACTTCTACACAGTGCAATGGAAGAGGGGTAGTGAGTGGTAGCAGATTAAAAACACGGGATACTTTAATTTCAGTAAGCCTTCGTTCTCTCATCCTTTAAAGGAGGCTTGTGACAAATCTCTGATGCGGAAGAATTACAAATAATTTATGCCACTAAGGAAGGTTGGGGAGTTCCAAAACCATGGACTGCACAAGTGATTTCACTCCAGAAAAAGAGGATAAACAGTAACTTTAGAGTGGATAAACCCAACAAATACTACACTATCCTGGTGATAAAGATCAGCATTCACAAAGGATGCCATGTTGACAGTATGTAGTTTGGATTGGAAGCAATGAGAATGGTGTTTTATTTCTATGATCTTGCTCACAAAAACCTGTAACTCCGTTATAGTCATGAGACAAACATCAGGCATATTCCAACTGAGGAACACTCTATAAAACTCCTTACCAGTACTCATGAAAATTTTCAAGGTCATCAAAACCAAAGTCTAAAACTGTCATGGCCAAGAGAAAGCCAAAGTGATCTGATGACTAAATGTTTGCAATCCAGACAAAGGATACTTGGTAAAAACTAAAGAATAAAGTACGGACATTAGTTAATGATCTATGTCAATTGATCCATTGAGTATAAACATGTATTCTACTAACTAATCAAAATGTTAGGAAAAATTAGGTGTGGAGTAAATGAGGGTACTCTACTGTCTTAATTTTTCAATAAATCTAAAACTGTTTTAAAATAAAAAAATATAATAATGAAGAAGGAAGCTACTCATAAGGATTAAAGTAAAGTAATGTATGGTAAATTCTGAACCCTTATTACATCTTATAACAATGTTTTCTGGTTATTTACTTAAAGAATTACACATATTTCAAATTTAGAAAATTTTAAATTTAAGCAGTGTCCATTACATAAAATGTGCTGCTTGTAATAGCAGCAATGCTGCGATCCAGCAGGAAGGGTATGGCCAAGCGAAATGGAAAACATCACACAATCATTAGGACTAATGGCTACAAAGTACAGAACAACATGGAAAGTGCTCACAGCACAATTTGTAGTTTTAAGTAGATATAAAATTACATGCACAGAATGATTATAGCAATTGTAAGATCACTGGAAAGAAGTACCCAAAAATGCTAACGGAATATGTCAGGTGAACATTTGGTAGGTGACTCTTCTTATTTTCCCTCTTCTCTCAGGTTTCTATAATGTAGGTACAGTATTTTAAACAGCAAAACTTAGTTTAATACAATTAAGATGTATCTGAAAATAATAATAATCAAAAAACTGTGAAAATGTTGCATTTTAGCATATCTATCATGAAATAACTAAAAATTTCCCCTTTCATCAATGTGTCTTTCTTTACCTGAGATTCCAGATAAAATTAAGGGCTTGTAAATCAGATGCTAAAATATTACTTTTTTATTTTCAGCTTTTTCGAACAGAAATATAGCATTCCTTGACATTATTAATGTTTGCCATAAGCAACAGTAGTACAAGGAGAACTTGTGACTTTGTCATCCCTAGAAATCTCAGATATTTTCATATTTTATTACTGTTTTGTCAGATAGCAACATATTTTATGTTAATCACTATATTACAATAGTATACTTACTGCCAGTTCTTAGTGTTTAATAATTTAATAAAAACCATAAATGTTATTCTATAACCAATTTGTGTTTTATATTTGATTAACTACATATCAATGCAATTACTTCCCTGTATAATACTATGATTGTATTTAATGCATTTTATTTTATTTTTAAAGAGAGAGACACAGAGAGAGAGAGAGAGAGAGAGAGAATTCATTTTTATTTAGTTTTTCATGTGGCTTTTGTTGCTCCAAAACTTCATTGTGTGCATGGTGCTGGGGTTTGAACCTGTGTCCTTGCTCAAGCCAGGCAATTGCCGTAACCACTGAACTACTGCTCCAGTCCTATTTAATGCATTTTAAAACATTATTCTAAGAAGGGCCCATAGTATTTACCAGATTGACAAAGATAATCATAGATCAAAAAGTTGAGAGACCTCTGATTAAAAGAAAACCTGAGACTTAAACAACTTGAAATTTCATGAAATCTCTCTCTGGGAATCTTTACATGAGTGAAAAGGTAGCACAGAAGTCAGCCTCGACAGCCCAAGGTGGCAATGGGTCATTAATATCATGCACAGTGGAAGGCAATCCTCTATTGATTAAAGACTCCCAAAATGAGCAAGAAGGTTGATATGCATAAGATATTTTCTATACTTTCCAAATTAAAAACAGGATGCCTGTTAGGCCATAATTTGTCATCAAGAGAAGAATTTATTTCACCAGGGAACATGGCAGAACTATTTTACATGGAAATGCTATAAACTTGAAAGCTACTGCATTATAAACCTATTTTGCTATGTTTGTGTGGGTTTTCTTTACTAAAAACATATTGAAAAACACTCAAGAAAAATAGCGAAATGTGACTTCCTGCTTTTTGAGTGGATTTTTGCCTGACTTCTGTTGGGAAATACGCTTACTACAAATGATGAAAAATGATAACAGCTAAAACAGCAAGTGAAGCGCCAAACATTTCCTACGTACTAATTATTATAATAACCACAGAATGTAGGGGTTGCTCTTATACCCATTTTAAATCCGAGGAAAATGAGGTGGAGAGGTTATAAATGAGTGATGGAACCAGGGTCAAAGTTAGGTCATTGTGATTCCAGAAATCAAGGGTTCAACAGGTGCTAATACTGGGTACCGACCCCTAGTATATGGAGTGGGTTGATGCTTATAGTGTCATGCTTAAGATCATGGGTTCCAGAAACAGACCAAATGAATTCCATTTCTGGCCTTCAGGCTGTGTGACCTTGAACAGTTTATTTAAGCCTCTTGCCCCTCTGTATTCCCATTTATAAAGTGGGGGTAATAACAGCACGCCTATTCAGAAGGTTAGTATGAGGATAAATGAACCAATAGATGTATGCAGAGCACACTCTCTGATCTGGCACATAGAGTTTCAAAGTGTTAGCTACAATCAATATTACACTTGTTAGGCTACAAGCTATGTAGGGGAAGAGAGCATTTGTATTTTGATTATTATAGTACTTATTGTATCAAACACAATGCCTGACACAATGTGAGTGCCCAACACATATTTATCAAGTTACATTAAATATTAGGCTGACTCAATTGTTCCTTCCTGTCCCACTTCAAATTGACTTCCTCTTATGTTCTTATTCAGACATATGTCCCACTTCAAATTGACTTCCTCTTATGTTCTTATTCAGACATATATCAAAATCATTAGACTAGTCAAAACTTCTCATTTTTATAATAATTGACCTGGTTCCTCTTTAGAATGGAGACCTGTTTTGAATGCTTTGTGTCACCACCAAACACCTAGGGAACATAATGTGGTTGTCAGGTCTTTCAGTGTGGTGAATATTTCAAATTTTGATGTCTCAGTATGGTGTCCAGGTGACCTGAAATATACAACTTACAGAAGAATTTCTATTTGAGATCAAGATGTAGTTGAGGGGGTGGAGCGGTAGCTTGGTGGTTACGGTGCTTGCCTGGCATGCGTGAATAGGTGGGTTCAAACCCTAGCACCACATACACAAGGAAGTATCAGAGTAACAAAAACCAGATGAAAAACTAAATAGAAAATGATTCTCTCTCTCTCTCTCTCTCTCACTGTCCCTCTCTCTTAAAAAAAAAGATGTAGTTGAAATCTGACTTTTAATATCACTTCATGTTCTCTCTGTTTTTCTTCTAGGCTCCACAAAACAACATTTTTACTTTGGTACACATGAACTAAAATAGCTTCAGTTGGGATCTTGGGCTCTGCTATCCATCCATGCATCCTTTGATCTACCCATGCGTATCCAGTGCCTAATACATTTCAGGCACTCTTGGAGTTGTTGACACAGACAAGACAAAAACCTCTTTAAGGAACTCGGTGGTCTAAGTTCTTTCAGGATCTGAGTAAACCTGCAATCTTAGGGGTGCAAAGGAAGCTGTGACAAGACAGGAGCAACCCTAACCCAGACCAGGAGGTTGGGAGAATGAAAATTTCCTGGCTGAAGAGATAAAGGAACTGAGACTTGAAGGACTTATAAATAAGGCTTGGCCTTGCTAAGAGTCCCCACCTCCTCCTCCATCTTCTGGATATCCTTGGAGCACCAGAAACTCACCAAGTTAAAAATAATAGTGTCATCATCATCCCTCTTCACGACCCTGCCCCACCCCACATTTTTATAGTCCCACATGCATGAGTTGGAACTGCCTTTAACATTCTGTATCCTCCAAATCCGGTCATTTGTAATTCACTGTGGAGTCAGAGTTTTCTCATATACTTTTAGTCTTCATTTACTTTTTTAAGCCCAACTTAGATTTTAAATCTTAACTCCTACAATTTTGAGTCATTATATAAGTACTTGGTAAATGGTAAAGTACTATACAAACATTAGTGGGTTTTATTTTAATTAACACTAATTCTCTCAGTGAATCTACTTCCATGGTTTCAAATACCATCTATACACCCACGAATGACAAATTTATATTCCTACTTCTAAACTTTCTCTTGAGGTTAAAATTCCTTTTCCCTACTCAATACCTTCATTTTTAGTATCTAATAATTATTTTCAAATTTATCATCTCTGTCATGGTTTGGATCTGGAATATCCTCCCAAAAGCTCAATTATTAGGCTGTGCGGCAATGGTGAGATGAAAGAATTCAATTCTGAGAGCTGTAACCTCATCAGTGGGTTAGTTCATTTGATAGATTAATAATGTGAATGCACCACTGGGTGGCATTAGGCAAGTGGGCATGGATGGAGAAATAGCACACTGGGGTCATGCCTTTAGGGACTACATCTTGTCCTTGGCTTTGTGCACTCTCTTTGCTTCCCCAGCTTCCATGAGCTTAGCATTTTTCCTCTGCCATGTCCTTCTACCATGATGTTTCTTCCCTGCCAACCATAGACTAAATTTTGCAAACCATCAGTGAAAATACACTTTTCTTCCTCTAAATTATTCTTTTCAGGTATTCTGGTCACAGTAAAGAAAATCTGACTAACACAATCTCCAAAACCAATTCTCAATTCATATACCTTCTTTCCTACCAAATCTGCTCTTTCCCAGCCTTCCATGTCTAAGTTGGTGGCAATTCCATTATACAGTTGTTCTGGCTTAAATCCTTGAATTTCTTCTTGACATCTCTGTCTTATCACATCCTCCGACTGCATTAGCAAATCCTATTGACTCTACCTTCAGAAACTATCCTGAATCTTATACCTCCAACGTTCTCACGCCAATCCAATCGCTTGGACCACTGCCTTCCACCTGTCTGTGGATTTCTGCTTCCCACAGTGTGTTCTCTGCATTGAATCTTGGTGCTATTTTATAAAGTATGTCAAATTGTGTCACTTCTATGCTAAAAAACAACACAAAACAAAAACTGGAACTCCATAGCTTCCCACCTCTCTCAGAATAAATCCAGATCCTTAACAGGGATCTGGCTCACTTTCTGGCATGATTTTTACCACTCTCCTCCTTCGCTCAAGCCACTCCAGCCAAGGATGCTCCTGCCTTTGCTCCAGCTCTGTCTGGAAGGCTCCTTCCTAAGATAGTTGCATAACTTGCTCCTTACTTTTATTCAAATGTTTTCTCTTTAGAGAGAACTTTTCCAGTCTGTTTTCCAGTCTGTCTGTTCCAGACAGCAACATATAATTTGCTTAACCACCATAACCCCACTTTATTTCCCATCCTTTTCTTCATTACACAAATATTTCTCGAAGGTGCAAAGTCCTTCCTGGATGCTGAGATACAGCAGTGAACAGAGTGGGCACAAACTCCTCTATTTCATGGTGCTTGCTTTCCACTGGGGAGAGAAACAAAAAGCAAGCGAGTTAAATAACATGCCCTATAGCTAAGATAATAGCTCCTACCATGAAAACTTGAAGCTGTGAGGGAAATAGGTTGTGTTAGGGAAGTGGTGGTTGCTCCTTTAACAAGGAAGGCTTCCCTGATAGGGGCTATTTAAACAGGGATTGCTTATTCTTTCTTTTTCTTTATTTTATTTTTGCAGTACTAGAGATTAAACTCAGGGCCTTGTGCATGCTCTATCACTGAGCTATATCCCCAACCCTTTTAACTTTTATTTTGGGACAGGTTCTTGCTAAGTTGCCCAGGCTCAAACTTGAGATCCTCCCACTTCAGCTTGCCTTATGGCTGGGATTACAGGTGTGTGCCACTCCACCTGGTTCTAAACAGAGACTTTAGGAGGTGAGGAAAGAGCTTGTGATCATTTTGAAAATAAGCATCCAGTTAGAGGTAGCAGCAGGTGCAATGCCTTGAGGTAAGATTGTGCTGGATGAGTTTCCAGAGCAGTCAGGAGGCCGGTGTAGCTGGAATGGAAAAGCACTTCTCACCACCTGCCATCATGCCACGTCTTTTTTTTTTTTAACAGCTGGAATTTTTAACAAAATTCCCTTCAGAATTTTGGCTCCTTAAGTGCAGGTCCCTTTAAAATAATAAACAAACACCGGCTTTATCCTGAGAGCTCAGAACTGAGCCTTCACTGTGCAGACTCAATCAGTATTTATTGAATGAATTGTTTAGCACTATAGACAAATGTGACTATTCACAATCCCTTAAAGGGACCATGCTTTTTAGCTCTTCTTGTCTTATTAGTTTTGTCCATTTGGACTATACATCTGTCTTTTAAAACCTCATCCCTGAAGACAACTCCAACACTGGTACACCTTAATGGAACTTTGCCTAGTCAGCCATCGGCTAGATATATCTTCCCCCATCGTAGAAAGACAATTTCTTGTACTGTCACTGCTGCTGAACAGAAAGCTTGACGGGGCTGTGAGCATGTCTGCTTGACTCCCCAGGGTAGAGTGTCATGTATAGCCTTCTGCATGATCATAGGTGCCAGGTGCTCAGGAAGTAATGAGATAAATAAAATTCCATTGAAGGAAGTAAATCGCTTTATGATTTACTCTATCCAACCAAAATTGCTACTGTGTTGTATGGCAGTTGATAAAGAAAGGAACTCAAGATCATTAAAAATTGGTCAGTGTTTCAGAATTTGAAACTCCCCTTTCTGAATAGCTCTGTAACCATGAGCTCCAATCTCCTTTGCAAGGAGGATTCCGTGCAAAGGGAAGGGCATGGCCCTTTGCATTCTCCACGAAATTGTATACAAGAGAGGAACTGGTTCCTTTTCTTCCCTGTTTAGCTCGGGGACTTGTCTCCATTTTTAAGCACTCAGATTGGTGTGTAGTCATTCCAAAAGTAGGAGAGCTGTGAGTTTTTGTTTAAACAGTGTTTTAAATCTGCAATACATTTCTGGTCACTTACAAACATAAATGTAATTCAAAGGAGGAAACAATATTTGCTGGTAATAAACAATGTGACATCACTTTCGCTAAATACCCTGCACCTTACATAATCTGGGCTCACAGAGAATTAACTTTTCTTCCAGTAAGGCATAAAAAATCATATTTTTGGATAAATTGAATCAGAAAGTGTGAAAATACTCTTTGCAAGAGGACTGGCATGGTAACAAAGGGAAGACCATGTGTATTTGTTGAAGTGAGCTGGAGTGGATGTGCTAATGTAGTTTCACTTCATTGTTACCAAAAACTTGAAAGGCTTTGCTTCAGTTAGTTGAAAAGCTTATTAACAGTTTTTTTCTAAGAACAAGCAAGCCTAAGACTGATTTTCTTTATTTTCTTATCCAACCCTTCTCCCCCTCTAATCATCAGTAATATAAATGATGAACTCAGGCTAAGCACATCACATGGTAGAAAATGGGTTGCTTGATGTACTTTTCCTACAGGGTAGCATCTAAAATACCTGCACTTTGATAAGTATTGTTCCTTCAGTTTAAATCCAATTTAACTTGGCCACTGCTTTACTGGTTGACACTGGGTTTTTGTCCATATTGCAATTATAGGCATGAAAAAAAGTGCTATCTAGAGTGTTCTCTGCCTTTGAAACTGTCATCAAGTCATTTAAATAAAAGACACACTGCCAAATATTAATGAAGCTTATTAGTAAAATGCTATGATGCAGAAGATCCCTGCGATATAAAATTATGGTTTTATGCATTAATTTTGGCACCAAATCACTATATTCTTCCTTTGCTGAAATGCTAAATGATGCTTTAAATATTGGAAGTGATGAGGAACTAGAGTGAGTGGGTGACTCATTGAGTACACATTCATGTGTTCTCAGTGGCCACTACACATTGTTCATTAAGGCCAATTCTACCCCGAAGTAATAATTCACTTTTGGGTCCTGATAGTCTTTGGTGTGGTTTTAGAATAATGTTAATGCAATACTAGCTAAATGATAGCTAGCACTAAGTAATTTGTGACTGGGGCACCCTTGAATATTTTTAATGAGTAATTTTAAATGCTATCCAAAACAGTCAAGTGAATAGAGAGACACATGTCCAATTCAGGTTCAAATGCTTTAAATTATCATTGGAATTGTTTCCCAGGCATATATGTAAGAAAATTAAATTTCGCTTCACTTTTCTAATTTCTGTAATCATTAGGCAATAGTTGAACTATTGGAGTGTTAATCTCACATTAAGACAAAGAAAACATTTATACTAAATGTCATAGGTTCATCTTTATCTAATTTATAATTTTAATTATTTTACATTCAAGTGACAACTTTTGAAATATAAGGACTAACTTTACATGTAAAAGTATTTTATATGTTTTAGTTCATATTACCATTATACAAGTTGTTAATTATGAAGGTAATTACTAGAAAAAAATGAGAAAAGTGACCTTATGTATGACTAATGAATTTAAATGGAGGCAGATACCTTTATTTGATGCTAAAGTTATATTATTATTCATTCCTTTCTATGATCTATGCTCTGTCTTTGCCAAGTAGTGAGTATAGTGCATGGGGTTTAGTTGTACAGATTACCTACTGTAAAACTTGCATTGAATGTAGTCTACATATGAAATACAATGGCACTTCCCTGTGTATTTAGATAGTTTATACTATAGTACACTATCAAAAAGAACATCACCAGATAACAAAGTGTGAAGCACAGGAAGGCAATACATTAAATTTGGACTGGGATAACGGGGGTGGGTGGACTTTACTCCAGGATATAAAATTTGAAATAGATCTGAAAGAATTTAAATATGAGGAGGTAAAAAAAAAATCCTAGATTGGCCAAGAGTTGAAAATCTGAGTGATGGGTACACAGGAATTTATTGTACTATTCTTTCTACTTCTGTATATGATTAAAATTTTCCATAATAAAAATTTTAAAATATCCTTTCAGAAGTAGCTAGGATGAGGAAATTTCAGAAGGGTCTTAGAAGGGAGTGGACCATGGGGCTGGAGTGGTGGCTCAGCAGTTTCGGCGCTTGCCTGGCAAGCACGAGGACCTGGGTTCAAACCCCAGCACCACGTACACAACTAAGTGTTGGAGCAACGAAGGCCATGTGAAAAACTAAATAAAGTTGTTTCTCTCTTTCTCTGTCTCTCTCACTGTCCCTTTCTCTTAAAAAAAAAAAAAAAAAAAAAAAAAAAAAAAGAAGGGAGTGGACCAGTTTGGCCAAAGCAGGCAGCAAGGTACATGAGATTGCTAGGTAAGAGCATAAAGGACAGTGGCAATGGGGTCAGATGTTGAAAGGCACTGGATAACAGAATTAAGGATTTGAATTGGGGTAGGTCACAGGCAATCAGTTTACTGGATCAAGTAGAACAAATCCTCATTTTTACATTACTATTAGTTACATGCAATAAATTTCTAATATTCAGCATTTTCCCCCTACCAATTGTGAAGTTCATTTTTTACTGTTAAGTTAGCTTATTTTAATAGTCTATAATAAAAACAATATATAAAAATCACCCAGTCTGCTTAAAAAAATTTAAATGTAGTATTCTCATTATATACTTCAATATACATTTACTGCTTTGTGTAAACCCCTTTATAAATTAGATATAAGAAAAGTGGTGGACAAATTATACACATTCAGTGAATTTTTACAAATTGAACACATTAGCTCAACCCTACACTGATTAAGACAAAGAACATTAGCAGTGCTCAGAAGCTTCCCTCTTCTCCCATCCTAGTTATCACCAACTGCAAGAGTGGTCACTTCACTTAGTTTAGGTCTCTTAACAAAAAAACTGTAAGATGAGGGTTTGGGTGCAGGTGTTTTCTTAAAGAGGAGATTCCAAATTTCAGAAGTGAGAGTAGGAAGGATAGGAAAGAGATCCATAAAATGTGAGTTACAGTGTGGATTAGTGCTGTGAGCACCTTTCTCTCACTGCAAGTCAGGGAGACTCCATTTATGTACTGACTCATGTTTGATTTGCTGATGTTTCTCAGGAGAGTTATTTGCACTTTTAGTTTGGATTTTTTAAAAATTTATGTTTATTAGTGCATTATAGTTTTGCATAATGTTGGGATTAGTACATATTCCTGGATGCACACAATTCAGCAATACAATTTGTTCAACACCCTCCCCCCAATCCCTCTACCTCCTTCCTCCTGTCCTCTGATCCTTTGTCTTTCTTCTGGGTCCTATATTGTTCCTAAAAACCCAAATACAGTGCCATAATTCTTTTACCTATGAAGAACATTATATATATATATGGCTATAGTATATACAGTGACATTTATAATTGCTTGGACTGTACCTTGCTTTATCTTAGTTCCAACATTTCCCCTTCTGCCTTCCAATCATCCCTTGTTATACTTCAAAATATTTGACAATGGGTTTAAACATTTACATTTTTGTACAGGTATGCAGCATAGCTTGTTCAAATATCTTATGAAGTATATTGCAACTGTTATCTCATAAATATTAACATTTTGCATTTTTGTTCTATGGATCTAACACATGAATTTGTCTACTTTATTCTTGAGCCTGGGTTTAGGTCCAGCCTCCATAAATGATGGATACCATTCGGCCCTTGACTCTCTGTGTTTGACTAACTTCACTCAGCATGATTTCTTCCAATGCCATCCATTTAACTTCAGTAGATGCAATATCACTGTTTCTAATAGCTGAGTAGAACTCCATTGTGTATATATATATACCAGACCTTTTGGATCCATTCATCCAGTGAGGGGCATCTGGGTTGTTTCCATAATTTAGCTATTGTAAATTGAGCTGCTATGAACATGGATATTGCTGTGTCACTGTAATACGCTGATTCTAACTACTCTGGGAAAGTACCCAGAAGGGAGATAGCTAGAACGTATGATGGATCCAATCCTAATTTTTTGAGGAGCCTCCACACTGCTTTCCAGAGTGACTGGACCAGTATGCAATTCACCAACAGTGTGCTAGTGTTCCTATCCCCCGACAACCCCCTCCAGCATTTGTTATTGTTTGTATTCTTCAACTTTGCCGGTCTGACTGGAGTGAGGTGAAATCTTAAGGTAGTTTTGATTTGCATTTCTCTGATTGCCAGTGATTTCGAACATTCTCTCATGTATTTATTGGCTTGCTCAATTTCCTCTGTTGAGAAGTTTCTGTTCAACTCTCTGGCCCATTTATTGATTGGATTGTTTGTGTTTCTGTTATTGAGTTTTTTGAGTTCTTTGTAAATTGTGGATATTAGTCCCCTGTCAGAGAGCTCACAGGCCATGATTCTCTCCCATTCAGTAGGATGTCTCTTGACTGTTTTAACTATTTCCTTGGCTGTATAGAAACTTTTTAGTTTAATGGCATCCCATTAATTGATTTTAGACTGTATTTCTTTCACTTTAGGATCTTGCTTAGGAAGTCATTACCAACTCCCATATGCTGGAGTGTTGGTCCTAAGTTTTCTTCTAGAAGATGTATGGTAGCTGGCATAATTCCTAATTCCTTGATCCATTTAGAATTGATTTTTGTGCATGGTAAGAAATAAGGATCTAGTTTCAGTTTTCTGCAAGTGGCTGTCCAGTTTGTCCAGCACTATTTGTTGAATAGACTGTCTCTCCTCCATATTATATTTTGACCACCTTTGTCAAAGATCAGATGTTTAAAGATTTGGGGCTTTGTCTGAGTGTTTTCTATTCTATTCCATTGATTTCCATTCCTATTCTGATACCAATACCATGTTGTTTTTAATACGACAGCCCGATAGTATAGTTTTAGATCTGGTATTGCAAAGCCACCAGTTTCATCTTTCTTGCTTAGTAATGTTTGGCTATTCTGGGTTTCTTATTGTTCCAAATGAATTTGAGAATTGCTTTTTCTATATCTAGAAAAAATGACATTGGAATCTTGATGGGGATTGCATTGAATTTGTACAGTGCTTTTGCCAGAATGGCCATTTTAATTATATTAATTCTGCCTAATGAAGAACATGGAACACTTTTCCATCTTCTCAGGTCTTCTGCAATTTCTGCTTTCAGTGTTTGATAATTTTCATTGTAGAGGTCTTTTACTTCTCTTGTTAGATTAATCCCCAAGTATTTCATTCTTTTAGAGGATATTGTGAATGGAATCGATTTC